>VKOC01001618.1:0-74123 GCA_009364415.1 Spea multiplicata | reverse complement strand
ATTATCCCCTTAATGACGAAGGCCGTACATGTACGGGCTCAAAATGCATTGTTTTCAATGGGTTTAGGGACCGCCCATTGTCCTTTAAGGGGTTAAAGCATATTTTAATGAAATAATGGATCTCAAATCCACTCTTCTCATTTGTTAAGTAGATGTTGAATTTTACAATATAATATATCCTGCAGAATTTAAGCCATATTATTTATTTCCGCTTGCAAATCAAAGAGCACTTACAGTATATGAATGCAAGGTTCCTACAGTCTGCCAGGATTTTTATATTGTCGTTGCTAGTTTTATTTATTGAATTCAATAATGCCCTCCTTTCAAGATTGAAAAGTGAAAATAGTTAAAATACAAAGGTAACTGAGATACACAGACTATGCAGCCACAAGGAACTGAGAAGAACTGTTATATGAGAGCCATAAATATACAAGACATGGACACCACATTACATGTAAAATGTGTTTTTCTTAAAAATATTTCATATTAGAAGCGCATAACATGGTAACCAAAAAACCTAGTTAATAACTACAGATGATGTATCTGAGCCATAGCGAGATCCTAAATTATACTATATTGTATTGATCTTCTTGTGCTTATAGAGCCAGGGAGTGCAGAAGTGTACTTTGTTGAAAAGAAATATTATGGAGACGTATAATATGCACATAATGGTTAATGATGGAAAACGTTACTGTCAAAGAAAGGAATTTAATTTCTTATTACAGTTTGCTTTAGATTTTCCATAGCAGAATAGCCAGAAGTTTATTGTGAAAGCTGCAGAAAAAGAGAAGGAAAATCTATTTGCACAAGGAGTTTGATGTACTATTAATGTTACAGCGAAGAAAGTATATTTTTAGAACAACGAAAACAGTGTTATGAACATCCGGGACATTTTAAATTAATGTTTCCACTTGTATCTTTGGATGATACATTTTCATCTATTGTGGTTTTTACTGTTGAGTGCGGTTATTTATGGTGTTGTTAGAACTTTTTTATATCAGGGATTAAAATACTGCTCTGTAGAGTGAGCCACTTTTCCCAAGGATGGGTGTATGACATTGCGTTCTTTTGTTGACAGCCAAGTTTACTAAAAAGGATGAAGACAAGTTTACTAAAAAAATGAAGACAAAAACACATAGAATACAGTCTTCATGTTGCCACAAATGGAAAATAGAAAATAATGATGAGCCTTGCTGGTCATTATTATCAACATATCCTGACCATTTGATGTTTTTTCTTAAGTAGATGACCAGATCAATAATATCTGTAAATGCATACAAACATTAACCCATCACTGATACGAGATTTAATAACATGCAAGGTCAGTGACTACCAAGGCATGTTTCACCTTGGTGTAAATAGGTAAGTTGATGTCGAACATGCCAATATGTATGGAAGAACGAGAGGTTATGCTAATTTTTGCCAATAACTTGATTTTGCCCTGTTCTACATCTTGACTGGCTCCATGTATTTAAAGCTACTGTTCCACTTAAAACATTATGTTAGTTTTGTGAAACAAATACACACTAGCAGATCTACTACTTTATTTGTCTCCTCTTAAACTTTAATCATATACAAAAAACCACAGTTGAGGTTGAAAAAAAAGCACACGTGCATCAAGTTCAACCTTTCCAAGACATGCCTGTCTATACTGATTTAAATGAAGACAAAAAACTAATGCCAATTTTGTCTTAGAGAGTGTCTGATGGCCATTACCCTCCCTTGATAACAAAAATCTAACTTTTTATTAAAATCATTAAGATTATATGAACTCCACTATTCCCTAAGTAATACATTTCAGAACATCCTATCAGTACCTGCTTTTGAGTCACATAATTATTTATTTAAAGGAAAATGTATGGATAAAATAAGCTTTTATTAATACTGCAGTTAGTTACAAGAGTGTTACATTTAGCAGAGCATGGGGGACAGCACCTGTAAACTCCCAAATTATCTTGATCAATAAATACACTAGCTTTAAGAGAGAATGAAGCTTATCTTCAAAACAATCGATAACAGAAAACAAAATATTTATGAACACATAGGCTGGGTCATTTTACAATAAAGAAGTATATCCAAGCCTTTAAGCATACAAGGTGTGCACACTGGACATAGAAATAATATACAATTATTTAAAACATTTATTCTTAACAGGAAAAACTTTACCGACACAGACCTTATTTCCATAGAAGTATATCTATTTCAATGTGTAGTAACTTATTTAACCCTTTGAACACAAATAGGACACATTTTTCCTTACGAGAGTTTTCATAATGAGCAATATTTATATCTAAATAAACCTAATAAATAGCCTAATGAACATCTTCATACTTTACCAGGGATTAGCAATTCTGTTTTAAAAAATCAGATGGCAGCATGTTGCCTTTTACTTTACTTATTGCATTTGTTACCATGGTAGCAAGCAGCCATATTAGGCTGTCTGCTCCATGGACCATCCCCCGTCTAATGGCAAGAATCACATTTTGCATTAACTTTTTTGTCAGATTTGGAGAAGCTGTTGATCAGCTTGTTATTCATTTGTAGTATTCTCTTTACAGTTGAATACCCATCATGTTTAAGCTTAAACATACTAAACTTTTGCTGGGGCAGCCCCATTACACTGAAGGAAAGGATTTACTGGTTTACTGTTTGGCAAGTATGTTGTTTACATGCTGTGTCCACTTTGTCAACTATGTATCATGTGGGTGGTCAGGGTTGAAAGTGTTTACTGTCTAGCTTCAAAACAACATTTACCCATGTAACAGATGTTCCAGGAAGGCCTGGAGGTCCTGGATGTCCATCATTTCCTGGTGTTCCTGGCTCTCCTTTGTCACCAGGTAGTCCACGTGACCCAACAGATCCCTTATCACCCTTTTCACCAATGAGACCTGGTTTTCCTCTTTCTCCTTGTGGACCTTGGTCACCAGGAATACCTGGATCCCCCTTAAATTAGAAATAATGAACAATAAATTTTGATGACATATGTAATAGTGAAAACTACAATAAACAGAGCTGAAATAATACACAATTCCAGACGTATAAGTTTGGTTTTAAAGGCTACAAAGTTTAAACAACAAAACAAAAAAAATCTAAATATGTGTTTAAAAAAAGCAATTTTCTCATAGAGGAACTATGTTTCTGTGTTTTGTGACGTGCAATTAATCATTTTTCGCGTGCGTCATTATTCTTCGGTACACGCTTAACAAAACAATGGACAAACACAGTACTAATAAGCAGTGTAGTGTAGAATTCTTTGCTTAACGTTAAAATTTCACAGTGTTATTTATCTTGTCACATAATCTGAACTAGGGGATCATCTTGAACTGTACTATGCTATAATTAGCTCTGGGAACAACTGGTTTCCAAGATATTTACCAAAGTTGTTGCTTACTGGACTTTCAAAGATAACACTAGCAATCATCTAATAGGATAGTTCAATAGCATTCCCCAAACGATAATGCAGAATTTGTATTGACTTGCTCAATCCATAGCATTTCAAGAGCAATTTCATTTTCGTGATTGAACTTGGAAACTCTACAAGCAAAATTAAATTTCCTGAATTTTTTTTTTAACACTACAAGTGCTAGATTTATCCTTAACTGTCTGATATTTAAAGTGTACAAGAGTTACTCAAGGTTCCAATTCCTTAGTACACTTAACTGGTGCAGTGATGCGGGGAATGTTGTAAGATTCCCAAGGGTGGTTCTCCAGCTCAGAATACAAATGACAGCAGTCTTAAAGGATGAAAAAAACTATATACTGTGCAGAATCGCAAACATATGTATACAGAAAGATGGAGAATCAGAATGGATAATTTACTAATATGCACTGTATTATTATGCTATTATTATTATTATGATTATATAGAAATAAGTGCATGTATTAATTTCCTATTTTTAATTGAGATTATATTCTAACTACACACAGAAGGGGAAACATGATAAACTATATTAAAATGCATATATTTATATACATATATTGAATACATTAGATTAGAGCAATAAGTATGTTTTTTTCATAATCATTATAACAAAATTACAACCTTTTTGTTCAAAAGCCCTTAATTATCAGTGAAACATTTTTTTTCATTAAACTTTGAAGGCACTTAAAGAAAGCTTTTGGTTTAAGCCTTTCTGGTGTTTTATGTCCCACATGGAACATTGTGCTCTAGGTCTGCTGATCTATTGCTCATTCTGTCTTTATGGAACGTTACATTCCATCAACAACTTTGTTATTACAGAGCTCAGTAAAATATAAAACTAAAAAAAAAAACAAACAAAAAAAACAGTTTCATGGTTTTATGTTTTGTCAGATTTTACTTGTGAATAGTTTCCGAATTGCTATCCAGCAGCAAAATAACAGTAAGATTTGGTTCTGGATGGACATACAACTTCAATAAAATCAATATATACAATAATAAAAATAATAACAACGATGAAGGGTTGTATAGTACTGATGCAATGGAGCACATAGGAAAAGGCTTCTGTAGCTTGCAGATATAGTCATCTTCCTTTTAAAAAAAAGTAAAGATCACACACAGAGATAGGTATCAAACAACACTTATGGGGATTTTATAAAACTGGCACAATATGAACATTTTACGAGTTGAAACAGTAGAAAATATGTATTGGCACCTGGAAGAATTACTTGTAAATCTCAGTATAATCTTAACACTTCAGCATGTAGCATATTAAGCCCCGAAGCAAATATATATCTTCTGTTGCCTACTTGCTAGAACATTAGGGGGGGAAGATATTTTAAGATGTGAAAGATTCACATGGTTAAATCTCTCTTCTAAATAAAATCAACAAACCCATTACATTGCTTATTATGAAAAACTGGCTCTCTCTATATATATGCAGTTTGTTAATCTGACAAGGAGGGTAGTTTTGTGTTTTTTCTGCCTTGTGCCAGCCACAAAAAAGCCAAATCAAACTTAATAATTCAATAAGCACGGGCATCCTGTTGGGACAATGGTGTTTAAGAATACAACATATTCCTTTGAACATATTAAATGAGGTACTTAATGAACCCTTATTATTTTGGTTATGATGTCTTAATATGGTTCTGTTTTCTTATGAATCTATTTAGGATTGCACCTCAGAACAGAAAATAATGGTAATTCTCCATTCACTGACTTGTATTTTTACTAACGATTAGTTGGTTTGGCTCACCATCTCAACTTTGCACATTTAGGTAGGTCTTCAGCATTGGCGGGCCCAGTGGTAGATCTAAGAAGAGCAGCAGTCGTGTAAAGAACATACAACAAAGCTTGCTGTCAAGCTCCTGCTGTGTTGAATCAAGAGACCTGAGTCTAGGTCAGTGAGGACCATGCAAGTGGAGAGGTCCTCAAATTTCTTTCTACTGACCTTCTATATATTCAAGTTCTACCAGTGCATCCTAGATATTTAGCAACATAAAGACATAACCAAAACTCAGTGTTCTGGTTTATATACAGTATTTTCGTCTGTAAATGAATAATATTTTCTGTTAATAGAGATAACCCATGCAAATGACACTATAACTCGTGTTTTGATGAAGATGCTTTGTGACAAACTTACACAACAAATCCCTAGCACATTCTTGATTATTAACGAATCAATTAATTGTGTCATCATATAGAGGTTGTAGTACATTCTATTTGTTTTTAGAATTATGAAGATTTAACACATAATCAACTCTTAAACTAGGACAACAACAAATGTCTCTCAAACAAGACATTACAGATATATATTAAACATCACCTGTTGCAGTTTCCACTATTATCTACTCAAAGTAACCCTATCAAGGGGACTACTGTGCACAAAGGGTAAGAGAACCATTCCCACTAGGGATACACAAACACCACTAATTACACATGCATCAGTGTGTTCAATGTCATGAATTAATGAGTCATGAATTGGAGCCCAGGGAGAAACTAAGCTTTCTAATTTGGAGCATTCATCCCTACCAGCATCATTGTCAATAAAAAAAAAGAAATCAGACATCTCAAACATAAAAGAGACACAACCAAAATCCTGAAAAACTACAGTAATAAAAAGGCTTTAAATCATGTTTTACATTTTTATAGGAATGTATTTTTGACAGCTTCTGAAGAAATGGGATTTTGCAAAGGTCAAAACTTACCTCTGAACTTTTAACTAAGTGAAACGGTGTTGCCTTTTATAATAGGCACAGCCATACTTGGAATAATATAGCTTTGTTAGGCATGTCTGTCCAGTGAATGAGGGAATTATACATATTTACAGAAAACAAACATATAAATTACACTTATATGTAGCTGTTTGTGGTGAACATTACTATACATTTAAATTAAAATCATGATGTTTATAAATAATTACAAATAAATACATCATATAAGTGGAATTGTGGAATTGTAACATAATATTAACATGATTTAATAGTCTATATTACTTGCTAGATCAGCCAACAGGTAGCTTTACAGATGTTGTGAAATTTCAATTCCCGTAATTAACCATACTAAAGAAAACGGTGTATGACTATGTCATAACAAGCGTGTTGGTGGATTTCTCAACAATCTGTCGGCTACACCTAGGCTAGATGTTACTACGGCTAGTTATAATAAAAAAATAAAAATAAAAGGGAATGAAAGAGTGAAATGAAAAGAAAGCGAAAAAGAAAAATCTAAAAGAAAAGAAAGCCAGAAAGAAAGAAGAAAGAAAGAAAGAAGGAAAGAAAGAGAAAAAAATACATACCCGCTCTCCTTTTGGACCTCTGTCACCTGGTCGTCCAGGAGCTCCCTGAAAAAAGTATCAGGCGTAATTTATTGGAAAGATATAAAATAGAACACTGCAAACGGAAATGTTATTGTTTGTTCACTGAAGTTATTACAAGCAATGAAATTAAACATGACTCACCAGTGAACCTGGTAATCCATCATTTCCGTTTCTTCCCTAGAAATGATATATGAGATTTTACTACTTGAATTGCATAGCATAGCGGCACATGAGTTTTAGATCATCAGTTCTCTTTCCTCATCAAGGTTTGAAAAAGCACATACTGTGTACCCAGTAAGGGTGATTATGGGAGCTTATTTATCAAAGTCTACGAGTTCAAGAGCTGATACAAACACCGCTCAATGGGCAACCACCATGTATCAATCATCGCATATTGTTTAGATGCTGCTTTTTGATATTTCTCCAATCCAGTTTAGCTACTAGCCCCATAAATGAAAGAATAAAACAATAAGTTGCACTGATTATCGACACACACTTTACTAATATGAATCGAGATAAAGTGAAGGAAAGAGTATTTGAATCACCCAACCATACCATACCATTCCTGTTCTTTCATACTCTCTCTGAATGTCTCCCTACTATATCTGCCAACCACTTCCATGTCCCTTTCTCTTTACCCTGCAGCCTGGTTTCTTCTCTTGCATTTTCTTGTTTGTTGTCTTCTTTCTTAGTTTTCTTCTCCGGTGACCTGGCTTACTGGTGAACTTCCCCAAAAGAGCCTCCAGGCATACTCTCTCCCCCAATTGGCGGAATTCCCAGAGAGGCCAGAATAAAGCAGATATATTAGAAGAGAAAGAGAGATGCAGAAATGTTTCTTTCTCAGTAAATCTGTCTTCATTATTCTGGCATCCCTGTAAACTTCTGATTGGAGAAAGACGGGAGAAGGTGTTCCCGGAAGACATTTTTTTACCGGACTGTGCTGTGGACCTGAGAGGATCAAGGGACATTAAATCTACTATACACGGTTATTGCCATTTGCGCTTAACCCAATTGTAACTGCAATTCAACTTCCTATATATTCCATAATCAGAGTTACTATCACTATTGCGCTCTGTTTTATCAATTTTTAGAGTTTTAAGAAGATATTAAAGAGATTTTTCTAAAGAATCACCAGATGGGCTTGATATCTCTACTTTATTTGTGAGTGGTACTTACACCTCTACATATTCACCTTTTTACCTAACTATATTACACTATTTTATTTTTTTTCCGTTCTATGTCATTGGGCCCCAACTTTGGATTTATTTGTATTATTATTATATTTGGGCAGTCACAGACACTGGGAAGTATTATATATTTATAGCACTTTTGTACACGTGTTGGTGGGGATCTGGGTGCTTTCTTTTCTATCTTTATAAAGTTCCATTACCTTGTTACGCAGGTCTTTTGACAGTTCTTTTTGACTATTTATACGCAGATACTAATTTCAGTTTAAAAAGCCACAGGTGTGGGAAATTAACCTTTAGTTGCAATTTTAACCTGTGTCTGTCACCTTGTGTATCTGCAACAAGGCCAAACATTCAGAGGAATGTAAACTTTTGATCAGGGCCATTTGAGTGATATCTGTTATCATTATGATTTAAAAAGGACTCAAACAACTATGTGATAATAAATGGCTCCATATGATCACTAGCCTTAAATACATGACACTTTACAATTTCTGCCAAGGTATGGAAACTTTGAGCACAACTGTATACCTTTCCTGCTATGGAGTAGCATGAACTTCAAATACTATTCTAAGGGATCTATATTCACCATATCCACTACCATTTTTTTTATTTATTATTCAAATAAAGAATATTAAAGAGTTATGAAAATCAAAAATGCTCTTTTTTTCATAACTCATTAGTGGTTTTGTTGACAGAGAGCATATTCTTTAAAACATCTGTTTATTATTAATGTTGCCTTTGAAGATACCTACAGCGGGGACTGTTTATTAAGATCACAGCTGGCAATGTAATGCACCACAGAAATTATAGGGATTTCTTCATTTATGGATAAAATGTACCGAGATATGCGTTCATGAAAAAATATTTACTAGTACTTGATTAACGGCCTTATTTGTTTAAAAACAATTCCTTATATATATATATATATATATTTGTTTTATGGTTGGTGTAACAATGCCAGAAGGAGGCTGTAGGAGATGTGAGGGAACAATGTAAATGGAGAAGGTGATGAGGTGGGAGGACATCAGAAACCTCAGCATAGGTAACATGACTGAAGCAGTTAAGGGTTGCATGTGGCAGAGAAAGGGGTTGACATACAGTAAAATCAGCACCACGATAATGTCTATTTTATTTTTATGATGAGTTGCATGATCTTGGGCAGATAAGTTGGAAGGTGAAGGAGGGGCTGGGGGACAGAAATATATTTTATGGTTATGGAAGAGGGAGGAGAAATGCCAGGGTTGACATGGGGTGCGAGGGTTGAAGTACAGTTATAGCCATCTATCTTCTTATATGATGAAACTGTTGCTTTTTTAAACCTGCTTTTCATACATACAAGGGTTCCCTCTTTAGAGCTTGTTCATCTGCTGTGACTTCTTTATTCACAGCAGACATAATTTCAGTTGTATGTGAAATGGAACGAGGAGTTACCTCTCTGCTCTCATGCATATAAGGAAAATGTGCGAAAGCAGCATAAAGAGGTAGTACCGAAGACAGCTCATAGTCAATATAAACCACCCACATTCTCCTGGATTAAGTCTAAACATCCAGATAAATATTGTAAAGGCACATAAGCTTTTTTTGTGAAACTAACCAAAATGAGACTTGCAATAGTTTAAGGAGTCCTAGCCTTCCTTGGGCATTTAAACCTTGATACATCTTTGTAACAAGCAAAATACAAAATTACCCTCAATCCAACCCCCACAGCAGATCTTCACTAATACTAACATGGTCTTTAATTAGGAAAGGATGATCTGTGAAGTGTCACAGAGTAACTAAGTAACTCCCGGCAGTGATTTAATAGCTTTCCAGATCTGGGAAAATGCAAACAAGCAAAAAGAAGATGATGCAAGTCAGAATCCCTCCAGTCACCTTGAAGTAAGGCTTCATTCTTAAAAATAAACATGACATGGTACCATACATTTATCTATGAAACTGAGAGATAGCTACAGAAAATAAAGTAGCAATATTGTTACAACATATACATTCATGTCACGGAATAGAGGACATGATATAAAGTAGTGTGAGAAAAGTTCATCTTTATAGAAAATGTAATAGGCATTCGGAATAGACTAAAGATAGCTTGGGATGCACATTAATCTAAAAGAATAAATAAGTAAGAAAGGGCAAATTAGGTGGGCTATTTGGGCTTCTCTTCTGTTCTCACAATCTATATGTATATCTACATAGGGTTAATAAGCATATATATATATATATATATATATATATATACATCTTTAAAAAACGAATGATGTGTCATATAGGAAAACAACGTTCCATATACATGGAATTGGACACTAGATGGTAGTATTGGATATGAGATCAAAATGCTCCCACATTTTAAAGCTATAAAGGGAATGTGTGCAATAGCCAGAATACCGTGGAATCAAAGTTCGTTGCAAGTTTCTCCTATTAAATCATCAATTGATACGCTTGTAGACTAAATAAGAAATGTAAGGTCCCTGAGTTTTATAGCTTTCAATGGTTAAGTGGCAGTGACTTCATCACACCAATGTTAAGCTCTGCACAATTTTTCAACTACAGAATCCACTAGAGATAAACCTTCTTGGAGATGCTTCTTATGCATACAAATAGAAAGAATAATACTGAGTCATTTAAACATTTCCTTGCAGTCTCATGTTTTGAGAGCCAAGTTAGTGCAAAATTCTATACTTGAGAACAAGTGCAATAGACTATACTTATAGACACAGCATCTGAAATTAAACACTCAGGTAAGATAAAAAATGCTTTCTAGAAGAACATGATATTTATTTTGAAAAATGTATTGGAGCAACACTGTTGTTTAATCTATATTTTGTCTATTTTGGGGCAGCATCTTTAGATAAGAAGAACAGGAACAATACAATGTGATCTTACATCATCATTACAAAGATGTCAAAACTAAAGATTGCTGCGGGTGGTATTGACAATTGACAATGTTTCCTGTTCAACAGCACATTCAACCAGAATGTCTTTTTCAGATGGGCACTATAATGCAATTTTACTGAGAATTTCTGTATATATTTCCAGTAAAAACAAAACACAACATGCCCTCGCCAAGAGTCTATAGGAAACAGACATTGTTACCAACTTTCATAGGTGACAGGGTGTCAGGTAACACCAAGCACAGATTAGAAACAAAGAGCTGGGCTACCTGCCAAGTCTCTAGTCCAGGAGGCTTCATTGTGGCTGGGAGTTGCTAGTTTTAAAAAAAGGCCCATGTAAATGACTCTAATTTCAGAGAACCTATTTGTGACATAATTTCAAACAACGGCAAGGGACCAATTTGTCAATGTTAAGGCTGTTTCACTACGTAAGTCTAATCAAAAGAAAAAAATAAATACATATATATATATATCCCATCTGCAGTGTTTTTGTGCAATTTGTGCACCTGGCTCTCAGCTTCGCATAGCGTGTTGCTTTGTGGTGCCTAATTGAAATGTGATATTGATCCATGCTCCACAAAATAATGTTTTTTTCATACAATGTCTATAACACGAGCATGCAATCTGGTGATTTTGCCTGTTTGTTTTAACTGCAAAACAAATGACCCACATAGACCAAGATGATAGGTAATGAAGCAAACCCAGTGCTGTTTCCACAGAGGGGTGGATTTCTGAAAATGAATGAGTACATCAGGCAGAATATACATATGAAATGATTTTAAAAATAGCAATGAAAAAAACAACTTTAAATTGAAATGTGAACATGTTTCTCGCTAATCTTCTAGAAAAAGAAACAGCAACAGATAAGTAGCACTAATTATAGATACTGTGTTACAAGATTATTGCTACCAGTTACAAACTATAAAAATTGGAATAACCTTAGTTGACTTTATTGATGTGAACTTAAAATATTGCATTATCAATAATACTGTTTTTTGGCAGTTTTCTCAAGCCACTTTTAAAGTAAATACATTGTAACAGTTTACAAAAAGATCAATCGTTGATTATGATTTGCATGATTAATTCTGATTTCTGAATCTTTTATTCTAGAACAAAAAAATAACACTGAAAATGGACAGTTGTATGGTCAATAGTATCAATATATCAGAAAGTGTCGACTCTCATTGAACTCTTTAACCTGTCACACTATGGCAAGAATGGGAAGTGCAAGCTGCCTAAGCGGTGCACTAATTGTCCATTGCTGGACATTAGTTATATAACAGGGGTCACTAAAAGGTCAGGAAAGTTAAGGCATAAAGTTTTGGCGGGCTAGGCTAGCTAAATCCAGTCTTAGGTTGCAGAATAGGTAGTTTAGTTAGCACAGCTGATGGTTAATACATAAATAAGCTGCGCGAAGGGAGATTAAATTTACCTCAAGAGAAATCTCCAAGAAGCTGTTGCTGAGCGAGTGTCCCACCCCCTCCCTTTTTGTGTTTAAATGTATGTATATTATCGTAGTTTTATAGCGGTAAAGGTCGCCTCTGTGTTGAGGTGGGCAGAGGCTTGGTGTTACACAATCTGGCTGAGAAAGGGGCGGATTGTATTTGGTGTATTATATATAAGGATTTATTTGGTTATTACATTAAATGATTTGTGTTGTTAATGCCTCTTATACCCACTTAAATAAACCTACGGCAATTTTATCCAATTTACAAAAATGTGTCTGTGGTTTTTTATTGATTTGTTATGGGTTAATATGTACATGCAATGGACAATTATAGAAAGAAATAATACAGCAAGCACCCCAAAAGTTCAGGTGTCCAAATTTCAGACACTGTTGTTAGGGTTGTTGCTAGAGGCAGGGAATGACCATAGCCATCCATGGCAACATTGGGAGCTGTAATTGAGGCCTGTAGTGCAATAGCACACCCACCTAAATTGATTACAGCTCCCTGTGCCAGACAGAGGAAATCAGAGGATCTCTCCAACTGGTCAATGATGCCTACTGTCTCCAAAAGCAGGACAGTGGGGCGGCAACCCAGATCAGGCAGACCTGATGTGGTAAAAGCTGTACTGAAATATAGGACACAATGACCGCAAAACCAAGAGCCAGCAGTTCCCGGCACAGCCTACAATGTTGGATGCTTTATATCGTATAAACTTCATGATTAAAATGAGAGCTTTATTTTTTATTATTTTTTTTAAATACATTTTTGAGACAAGCGAGTCTTTGGAAAATGTTGTTGTATGTGGGTGGTTACCATGGCACAGTTCTGTGTGTAGAAAAAGATCATGATCATACAATTGACAGAATACAAGGGCATATTTTCTCTTTTAAGAAAGGAGTCACTTAAAGGAGGATAATAAAGCACAGAAAGTCCATAATGCGACATTTTGTAATTGCTGTTTCAATTACAGGGAAGTTGAATCAGTATTTTTCTCCCAGATCAGATATTTGCTTTTTTATTTGTGATATTTGTGTATTTAGATCCTTATGCACATTAATAGGCAGTTGTAATCAAAGTAATAAAGGAGCCTTACAAATCATACCTACCAACATTTGAAATGGCCATATGGGGGCATTAATGTTTTAGGGGGGATGGATAGAAGTGTGGCTTACACAGACCACTTATGTGATTAAATGGAAATGAGGGAAGCATTTAGAAGAAGGGGGCATTTTATTTACTAATTGTATTTTATTTAAATACACATAATTGACACTTTTATGGCTGCAGAACACTTTGATAAACGTGTGCCCCCAAAGACATTTTGAAGGCAGTGCAGCAGTCAGATTTTGGCTCTAAAGAGGGACTGATCCTTCTATAGAGGGATACTTGTTAGGTATGCCAAATGGATAGAAACAGTAAGGGGGTTATATGTACAACTATAGTAAAGAGAGACCATAGAATTAGTGAGATAATTTGGCCTTTTCCCCATATCATCAAAATAAAATTGATGGTTTTTGAGGATCATTTTTGATTTGCCAAGATGTAAACAGGTATGTTTAATAGCTTAATGAAGACTTGAAACAAATGGCAAATGCAAATGGATATGATATAGGTCACCTTATTGGGTAATTATTTCTCATTTTTAATACAATAAGTGTCATTTATTAGTTAGTAAGAAGGTATTTAGAATTACGATGAATTACTCTCATTAAAAGCTAGTCAATACTTCTGCCAGCTTCAAGAACAAATACTCACCGGTGGTCCTGCAGGTCCTTCAGGACCAGGGAAACCAATATCTCCTATTGGGCCTCGCTCACCCTAAAAGATGTAATAAGATTGATTATATTAACGTACGGCTTGTGTACACATTCATGTAAAATACTTTTTGTCACAATATTCTGCTTATCATATTTTACTAACTATTAAAGGAAATCAGTATATAGATACTGTAGTATTGATAATCAAGCTAAAACTTGGTGGATTAACAGATCTGGTTTTATTAGAAGAAAATCACCTGTAGAATAGTGAGTGTGAGACCTCTTTAGCTACCACACTAAATCCAGCATTGTGTTAAAGCACCATAAGACACATGGAACAGATATATAACATAAGAATTAGAGACATTTTTTAAAGGCTTGAGCCAGCTTGCCATCAACATTTCTCAGATGCCAATGCCACATCATCCCATCTACGTTGAGTTAAAAGAAAATGACTTAAAAACAGCTTTTGCGATTTAAACTTGTAGAAAGCTGACAGCCAATAAGTTGAATCTACATTAAAGGCCATAGAGAGTCAAGTTGAGAAATCAGCTGGACAGGTTATGAATATGCTAAAGTCTCTGCCTCGTCCCATTAAGCTTAGAAACAAATCTAAGTGAAGACCCCTATTAAAACTCATTACTAATACGGCAAATGTAAAAATGCAGAATTATGGAGAAAAACACTGCTGGACTTCCAATAATGTACACTCTCTTAGTGATGCTTAATCCTAGCAATTTGTGAGACCATTCCTATTGCAAAACTCAAGATAAATGCCTTTGAAAAATATTTTTTGCAGGACTGCTTGGTAGGTGTCATTTGTTTTGCATTTGGTGAGGTAACAATAAAAGGCTCAACGATCTGTTGCCATAAATAAAATCTTTATTAAGGAACACAACCATTTGAGTGCTAGGATGCATCAGTATTTGCAACTGTTCAGTCCAATCGCAAAGACCTACATACAAAAACTCCAAAGGTACTGGCAGGTTATTGTGTGAATAAGACCAAAAAAGGGGGATGAAGTCATCAAGATAAAACAATTGTTTTGGCTCTAATAAACTAATATCAGTTTTAAGTCATTATGCTCACTATAAAAATTAGTGCCAATTATTGTACTTCAAAACCTAGCAAAATCAGACATTTCTCGGCACTCAAGTGTAACGTGGTATGAAAGCACTAACATTTGTCTAAAGGACTCCCTAGACTAACAGCGGGAATCCATTCCAGAACAGACTGCATCATAAACCACTTTGTTTTCCTGGCTCGATACATGTAATTTACTTGGATATTTTATTGCACAGTCGCCATTCTATTTTACAAAGGAAGCCAAGATGTCACCGCTGTGCAAATGACATTATCCTACAGCTTTTTGGATGGTCTTCATTGACATGAATATGTCAGAATTCTCTATTAGAAAAAGTCAATGACAAAAAGTGACTGTTAAAAGCAAACAGTATTCTTTTATTTTTTTTGTGTTTATTTGGAGACCAAACTCCGGACAACAAATGTATGTAAAAGAAATATAATATATGTTGACTGAACTATGACAAGTGCAGCAGGTGCATGGCCCACAGACCTAAAAGAGCACACTGACTGCTGCTGAGGATATCACAGTGATGCCTTTTAGTGGTGTGACACAGATTCTGTCAAGTGGGTTTATTCATAGTGGACTGAGTTTTAAGAACTAAGACACGGGTTAACTTAATGCAGTGGACAACGTGCCTTTATCATATGAACAACTTGGGCACACCCTGCTGGGGCATGAAAGACAGATTGACAGACAAATAAAATGATGTGCCTAATGGGACTGCAATATGTGTGTATATGTGCCAGGAGAGGGCAGTCAAAGGCCATATCTGCAATGATTACATCCCATTCCCACTGTTCATCTGGAATTTCATGAAATGGTTTTTCATGAACATTTTTTGGCTGCACCCATGCTGGAAATCACTATGCACAATGCCAAGTGTTGGCTGGAGCAGTGGAAATGTGTTTTCTGGATGAATCGTGCTTCACTATCTAGAAGTCTTATGGATAAATCTGGGGTTGGCAGATACCAGGAGAAAACTACCTACTGAAAGTACATAATGTTTGGTGCAAAAGGGATAATGTTCTAGGCCCCTTAGTCCCAGTGAAGGGTAACGCTACAGCATACAAAAACATTTTAGACAATTGTATGCTTCCAACTTTGTGGCACCAGTTTATGGAAGGCCCTTTCCTGTTCTAGCATGGCTGTGTCCGTTTACACAAAGCAAGGTCCATAGAGACGAGTTTGGTGTAGAGGAAGTCAGGTTGGCTGAGCAGATCCCTGACCTTAATCCCCGAACATCTTTGGGATGAATTGGAATGATGACTATGAGCCAAGCCTTCTCATCCAACAGCAGTGCCTTACTACACAAATGCTCTACTGGCCAGATGGGCACACGTTTCTACAGACATACCCCAAAATTCTGTGGAAAGCATTTGCGGAAGAATGGAAGGTGTTATAGCCACAAATGAGCAGCCAACTCCATATTAATGCGCATGGTTTTGAAATGGGATGTCCAACATGATTTTATAGGTGGATCATACTCCAAAGCTCAGACAGTGCATGTTTAAAAGGATAGAACACATACACAGATATCTGTGGCAGATTAGGCAGAATCCTTTCTACCCTTTGAACAACATCCTGTGGGCTGTTTATGGGAGACCTTCTTCCATGCTAATCTCCTAAATTTGGGACTGGACTTATGTATTTCAACTTTAGCTGCCAAGTTCCTTCAAAGTACATTTACAAAAACACCAATTTTTTCTTAATGATTTAATCCATTAATTTATTCTTCTCAGAATTATCACCATGGCATGCATCCAGTCAACTTAACCCTTAAATGGCGTGAGAGCAAGCAATTACACAAAAGTCTCTTAATATCATACCTTTTGTGGAGAATTGGGCTAATGTAAATGGCTAACATTATTATCACAACCTAAATGCACCACAGGCAGTCTTCTTAAAACTCATTAAAATATTTTCATTTACTAAACTGGTCACACGTGGTGAACAAGTGTATAATTGTGTTTTTTTATTTCAATTTAACCACATTATATTATGAATTACCAGGGGGCAACGCTATTTCTTAATGATTCCGTTTTAAGCTTACAAAATGCATTTTGCAAGGTGAAAATTGAGTCTTTGACTTCTTTCACAGCAAAGGGGTTAATTAAGACACAGCGCTTAACATAAACTTTGCGTTTCCAGAATTGCTGAAATAAATAACGATTTATTTGCTTGCGATATGCATGGTGTAGCCTAGCTCTATGAGCATGCATCACAAGCATAAACATATGGCTTTGTTCCCTTGGGCCTCTCCTCTGTAACTCTGTTAGAAACGTGTCTCTATTTCCCTGGGAGTCTCAAATCACCTATACTTTGTACCTCTGGGAGGTTTAGTTACCACATTGATATCAACAGTGACAGTTCTCTGAGCTTTGAAATGTCTGTCTTCTCAGTTCTCTAGAATGTTCTATAGCAAAGCAGATTTAATATGCATACTTACTGGTTCACCTGGAATCCCTGGTGGACCAGCAGCTCCGTGTCTCCCCTGTTAAAATGAAGAAAGATGTTTTAATCAAATGGCGTTATGCTACGCAAGGCAAGTTGCATTTGTTGTTGTCTTGTTAACAAAAACTAGAACGAATTGGGTGTTTTATTAGCATTTCTGTGGATATATATATTTGGACATTTGGACTCTGAATGGAAGCCTGGTTAAATAGAAGAAAGAGTTGTAGTGCAAGCACCATTGAGTGGACAGAAAATAGCAGTATGGTGTAAAATGAAACAAATAAAAAAGCTTTAAAAAGTGAAGCATTAGTAAAGTATAGAACACTCTAAAAAAGCTTACGACACATGATTTCTAGGTTATGTGAAATATCACAAGCCATGACTACCTGGCTCTTGGGATCTAAAATGATGGCAACAATACACATAAAACATGTTGTTGGCCTTCTCTCTTCTTTATTATGCCGTTTGGGAAATAGGAATAGAGGAACTGAAGCTGTTTTCTCTACATCGGGGGCTGATTCTATGCCAGAGAGTGTGGGGTCCCTACCTGGGGACAGAGTGTAGATGCCATGCTCCCAAAGCCTGTTCAGCAGAGGGGGAGTGAGCACTGACTGGTGAGGAGGTTGAGGGGAGTGAACACTACCAGGTGATGAGCTAAATGGCTACAGGGAACATCAGGTGGGGATTCTAATGAAAGCCAAATCCAATAATCAATACATGTAGATAGCTTAATTAAGCTTATTATTTTCTTCATCAGGATTATCGTTTCATATTGCTTTTACACTGACTCTATTACATGCATTTTAGCATTTACAAAATATGCCATGTTGATGTCTGTATGCTCTGGGCTAGAGGTTGAACCAGATACAGCATTAAGGCCTCAAGTGAATACTATTATCCCACTGATAAGAATCATCGGGATTACCCTCATCCATCATCTCGAATACAGCAAGTAGAAATGAAGTAGGGTAATTTCAGTTACAGTATGTCATGTGAAGACTCTCATAATTAAATACAAATTTTCTTTTCCAGTAAAGAGAATGACAAAATCCAATTCAATTATAGCTTCATAAGGTTGATTGGGAGAGACGGTCTTTGTTTTTCATGAAAAGGCAACACAGATGTTTCCTTGGCCATGGACTTCACGAAAGCTTCTCATGCTTGCATGTTTTTTAGGGAGAAGAACAATGAATGTCCCGTGAGCAATACAGACAGACTACAGAATAAATATGCACTATGCCCACTTTAAAGTTGCTGTTGTCAAACTATAAGATAAAATGTAGTGTCAACAAGAAAATGAGTACCTTTAATGGATTCTTCAAAACGGTCTTAGTCAAATTACTGGCATTTAATAAACGGAATCAATAGAATGTAAAGTTTGCAGGTAATGATATGGGTAGAATGTTATTCTAAAAAACAGAATGTATCAATATATGGTTGTCAAAAGGCTCCATTACTTGGGTGAGAACGTTTACATATGTAGTGTTTGCAGGCATGTTTGCCTGGCTCAAAGTGAAAGATTAATAACATAATTCCAGATCATTCAAAATTTGCTAATGGAAATTTTTTGAATATTTGTATGTAAATCAGGTCAAGATGGATGCGTCTGTGAGGACATTAGTAACCATGTCAATAGATGGGAAATCACAAGCTTGATCATTGCTATGCATAACATTCTTTATACCTCTATTTAAATATATCTTTACAAAAGGGTTGTGCCTTATTCACTAGGGGTTGAATTGAGGAGGACATATATTAGATAGCTTTAACTATGCATTATGAAGGGCTAACCCTGCAAGCTTGCTAGAAATGCAGTATAATGATTGTAATCTATACACATATTCCGCATAGTTCACCATTCAAATTACAGCTACCAAAAGCACTTACTGGCGTCCCGGGAATTCCTGGTGGACCAATTTGTCCTCGATCTCCCTAGGACAGAAAATACACAAACAGTCATGTTTAGTAATCTAGTGCATGCTTTATTTATGAAATGGGGGAGACAAATGATATATTTATGGCTCAGAGAACAGCTGTTTGTCTTGTGCATTTTGTCAATGCTTAGTCTGGAATATAATTAATTAGCTAATCCATCTGACACTTCTTATCTCCCAAGTCTGATTCCTCTGTTATGCATTTCTCTTCTCACAGATAGGTATACATTGTTGCATATGAATACGTGAACATCAAGGGAAGGAAAGCGATCTTGAATCAATTCACAATGCCAATGGTTATGACTTGATCACTCTCTTTGTACTTCATCTGCTAGTTTCTATTGCCTTTAGGACTGTGTCTATCCAATTACAACTGTGGATAAGTAGAAATCAGTTTAAATAGCATTACAACAGCAAATTAGCTAGGCCAAGTTTAATGTTTATACCGAATCCATTAGAGACAAAATCCCTTTGCGCATTATACCTTTAAACTTATTATAGTAATATACCCCAACTTTATACCAAATGGAGTTCCACTACCTACCAAATTAAATATTCTTTTGATTTGGAAGGTATCGAGAGACTCATATTGTCTCCAGTCTTCCCAGATGAGAGCACCATGTTTACGTTCAGAAAACCCTAGAGCAGTTTACATGGCAACATCCCTGGTGCTTTTAAGCCTACAGGTCATTTTCTTACTCATAACAATCAATAGAATAATATATTTTAAACATTATGTTTAACTATTGTGTCAAACGTTATATACAGTATATTGCTTGCATCACAAGGGATGTCAAAAAAAAAATTAACAATAAATAGAAATGTACACAGTATAAAATAAGACTGGATATTGCACTGATCTTAAATGTATACTGAATTTTTGCAATGCCTATTTGTCTATAGTATATGGTTTATAGTTAATAATACATAACCATTTTAAACATGCAAAAAATAGGCATATGTTTATCAGGGCTGCCATCAGGGGGGTACCAGTACTTGGCCACAGAGAAGGGAGGTCACCGTGGACTCCTAGCACTAGCTCCCCCAACTACCCCCCCGGGGGTGTGGGCTGTGCTGCCTCAGGCCCAACACTTTGAGTCCGAGTACCAGAATATGATGTCATTTCCTAGCAGTTTGACATAGCTTGTAAAGACCCTGAGGGTCAGTATGTGTATTTTAATATACACAATGACTCTAATACTATACATACTGTGTATGTACATATACCGGTATATATACACATAAAATTACCTGTCAAATTACCGTACACATTTAAATATTTATGAAATAATGAAGCAAATCCCCCACATTGCATCAGTGGATTAATTTAGGCTTTAGGCTTCCAGTTCCTAAATTTTATACACTATTTTATCAGTGTCCATTTATCGGAATGATATATTGCACAGTTTCTGGTGAGTACATTTTCCTCCTCTTTTACATGCAGTCTTCTATGTCTTATCACTACTTCTGGTACACTCCACACAAGACCTGGCTTTAGTTTGCAACACTTCAGCTGCAAAAGAGACGTCCCTCGGCTTCTGTTTATCTAATATGCAAGCCTTCCTAACACATTTCTTCAATAGCCAACTTCCTTGGCGGTACATGTCGTTGCAGAAGTGTGCCAACTTCATGATTCTTCTCTTCATCATGTCTTTTTTGGTAAATTAAAAACCATCTTTCTGTTTTGTTAAATGTTTCCAAACATTAAAGGCATACTAGCCTCTCTATGAAATAGAACGATCTACTTACCTTCACAGCACGCATGAAAATAAATCTAAACAAGTTGAGACTTCACAGGTTTCCTGGAAAATCACCAACTTGGCTAAATCCCTTCCCCATTATGATATAACAATATATTTTTCATCCATATGTAAGAAAACTGAAGGCTGCCGTTACCATTACTCAAAATGGATTGTTTCAAGGTGAATGCATCTTAAGTAAAACATAATGCACCATGGCATTATTTAAAATACAATTAACGCCTTTACTTCAATTGCTTCTA
This sequence comes from Spea multiplicata, assembly GCA_009364415.1. Classification (NCBI taxonomy): domain Eukaryota; kingdom Metazoa; phylum Chordata; class Amphibia; order Anura; family Pelobatidae; genus Spea; species Spea multiplicata. Next base: position 52,632 of record VKOC01001618.1, on the reverse strand, counting down.
CTGGCAGAGCACTGAGACTTTCAATCCTCATAGATAACGCCTTTAAGACTGCATAGAAATGAAATCAATTCTGTATCTAAGTGTTCACACATATGTATAATGATGGATTTACTCTCATAGATAATTGTACCTATCCATCTGTTTATATCAAAGTCATGGAGGCATGTAGCTTATTTGTATGCAAAGCATATACCAACCTGTATTATGATTATGGAAATATGGAAATGAGTTACTGAGGGTTTTTTTGCCTTTTAGTCTAAACATAGTGAAAGATTTATGTTCTAGAAACATAGAAACAGGCTTATTTTTTGGCTGCATCAAAGACAATACACATCCGGTGCAGTTTGAATCACTGGAAATAAATAACAGTATAAATAAGCACGTGAGCACCTGCTAAAAATAATCCACTGATTCCCGGGTTGAAAATATGTATCATCATGAGATAGCGGTAAAGCAGATAGAGGAATACAAATGGTGATGTGAAGGAGTAGTGTAAGGATATCATTGTCATACCTTCTCCCCTGGAAGACCTTCCAAGCCTGGCATTCCCATTGGACCTGGCTCACCCTGGAATAAAAGATTATTTTATGATATGAGACAAAAGGCTTATGTTATTTAACACATAACGTTACAATGTTTTGGTCCAACTAAAGGCCTAAAGGTCTGTGTAATGCTGCTATTCTTCCCTGACAGTCAAAGGCATACATGGGAACTTCCTATGGGAACTTCTGGAAGGGAGGCTATCTTCCCAAGTTCGGCCATATGTTATAGTCTTCTGGAACGTCTTCTGGAAGGGAGGCTATCTTCCCAAGTTCGGCCTTTTTTTTACATCTTCAGTGCAGACCCTAAGGATCTCTTTTGTAACTAGAGGGTAACCCTGATGGCACCATGGCCTAAAGTTATCTTTAGGAAGCTGAGATCATAGTCTCAGTATGGTAGAACTAGCAGTATCTAAAAAGTATCTAACCGATCACTTGTCTAACCATGGAGATAGGATTTTTACATAGCTGCTTCCATGCCATGCACATTAACTATCTTGTATATCAATGTTATCATTAAAAACCATTAAGTAGCTTTATTTTGCACTATATTAAAAAGTTAGACATCACTGAGTTGACATTTACAACTAAACAGTACATCTGTTACATGTTATTTGCAATACTAAAGGAGAGTACTGTGCAGCACCCATCTGTCTGGCATTCACAGGTTAATACAGTCCCCAAAGTGAAAGAAGTAATTTTTATATATGTCGACAGCTGTTTGACTGTTTGATCTCTCTGTATGTTCCTGTAATTGTAGGTAGCTTGTAAAGGTTATCCGAATTAAAATCTATTTTCTGTAAAATCCTAGCTTTTATGTAAACACAGATCCTGAAGATGCAAAATTTATGATCGTGTGCAACACCATTTATGAATAATTTCTACATAGGTCTAATAAAAGTTATAAAAGGTATAAAGGATTCACTTTTCTCCAGGACAAATAGGTATAATAAAAACACAGTAATAATGCATTACCTAAAGCGTGGGATAAGAGGACATCAAACCTGTTTGAATTATGATGTGATCACATGCACCTCTAGACAAGGAATATAGGAAATGCTATGAAGCGTGAATTTAGTTTTATCTCTTCCTAAGCAAAGCAATCGTTAAAGGCTAATTTTTTCCTATTTATTTTCACAAGAAAATATTGTAAAGTTAAATCAACTCTACAAGCCTCCTGCTTGTAAGTGAAAGAGGAAGGGTTTAAATAGCTATAAATGTACAATTAAGACCGTTTCAGTGAATGATGCAGGTAAAGGAGAGTTTCACCCATTTTAAGTGCTAACATTTTAAAGGTGGGTCAAAATTAACCCCTGGGGGACAGAGAGTTGGGAAAGAGAGATATATATATATATATATATATATATATATATATATATAGTGAAAAGGTCTTGTTTCATTGTGCACAGTTTGTTATGTCTCACCCTTAACGGCTTTGTGCAAAAACTTAATGTATCATTTTTATGTTATATATAAAAGGTACGTGTGAAGCTCTGAGTTTGCTGAAGACAGACACTGTAGCAGTGAGACTAGAATAACAGATCGTCAAACTGTAAGTGTTCTTTTAATTATTTTTATGCTTTGCTTGCCTGTGTGTTCAATTGCACAGATTTTTCATTTTAATATGCCAGAGCACCGTGCGCCACCGAGTTGCCATTTTTAAATGAGTTAGAGATGTGCACTTGCTGATCAGATGGTTAGCATGCAACTTATGTGTGCTAGAAGCAATTCCATTGTTAAAAATGGTACAGTTTTTCATTTACGCCAGCCTATCGGCTTTTATCATAGTAAACTTATGGTTTGTGGAAAAAAATAGCCTGTTAAAGTAGACAAATATGGGTTGCTTCATTGTAATTAAAATACAGCACATTCATATTCTTAATGCTGTGACTTGAACAGCTATTAGCCTCAACAGTACATATTGCATTGGGAATAGTATTTTAAAAATATTGGAGATACTATTATTATTTTATTCATATATTTACAAAACATTAAATCCTATAAGGGGTATAAATGGATACAGGTATGCCATTCTGCTAACTCTTTTTTATATGAAAATTACTATTTATATTGCCTTCCTAATAAATGGTAGTGTTAATTAATTGCAAATTCATAAGCACATTTTAGGATGTATCTTCTTGCAGTGCATTTGTAATGTGTGATTATATCACTCAAATATTATGTAATTGACATGCATGTTAGTGGGGAGAAATGAGCTCAAACTTTAAAATGTCCCCTATGGGGGAGGTTTTTTTTTTTAGAATTTGTCTCAGATAAGAAGGAGCAATCATGTTAGGACTGTGTTTCTCAAGGTTAAGGGGATTTTATTGTTCACTACTTACCACAGGACCTTGGTCGCCTTTTGGACCCTACAGGCAAACATCAAAATTATTAAGAGATAAGCACATGACTATTTTTAGAAAAAAGAACAACTTCATTATTTCAAAAGGTTGCAAAATGTCCATCTTAATTTTGTATTTTATATAGTGTATCAGTAACATGAATATTCTTACAATATTAGAACAAGAGCAATCTTTTGGGTCAAACCAAAGTAAAAATGGCTGTGAACAGGAGTAAGAAAGGCAGAAAGAAAGTTCAAGATTTAGGAAAGTTGGAGAAAGATTGGGGAAAATGGGGAAATTAAAAGATGAAAAAAGTAATAAAGAATAGCAAGACTCCTCCAGTTTGCTTCAAGTCGGTTACTTGTGGGGAGCAATGTATTCATCTTGCAGTAATGTTGCCCAGTGTACTAATGCCTCATATAAAAAAATCATTTTAAATTGAGCTAAATTGGCCCAAAGGAAGGTCTAGTGAGAACATATCCAAAACTCTTATGTGAGTTTTCAATATCCTTGAGAATCAGTGTCAATTACAGAAGGGACATACTTACAGGGGGACCAGGTGGACCAGGATAATTAGCAGAAGCAGCTCCCTACAGAATACACAAATGTGTTATTTATGTCATAAACAAAAAGTTAATTTAGTGATTTAGGCATGTAGATAAAGCAACACACCTGTAACTTATAAAGGCTTCCCATTCCATTTCTTTCTGTGAGTGGCATACCCTTTGGAAGAAAATATAAATTGTTACATGTTATATACTGTTACTTGCTATTGTTGACCTCATTGTACATGACTGTGGGAACAAATGGCATTTACAAATAAAATTGGTTGTGAACTCAGTCACTGAGTGACAGTGCGAGAGACAGTGTGAGAGAACTGAGTGTGAGTGCATTAGTGAGAGCATGATTAAAGATTGTGAGAGTGTTAATTGTGAGAGTGTGACCTCATTGTACATGACTGTGGGAACAAATGGCATTTACAAATAAAAATGGTTGTGAACTCAGTCACTGAGTGACAGTGTGAGAGACAGTGTGAGAGAACTTGAGTAAGATTGAGTTTTAGAGAATGAGTATGTGATTGTGAGTGAGTGTGAGTGCATTAGTGAGAGCATGATTGAAAGAGTGTGAGAGTGTTAAAGCGCATGAGTGAGAGTGTGAGATCATGATTGAGAGTGTGAGAGAGCCTGAATAAGAGTGAGAGAAATAAGAGTTAGAGAGTGAGTGTGAGAGCGTGAATAGAAGAGTGTGAGGAAGCGAGTCTGTTAGTGTGGGAAAGTGTGAGAATGTAAGAGAGCATGAATGAGAGTGAGAGAACATGAGTGAGTGAGAAAGTGCAAGTGAGAAAGCGTGAGAGAAAGTGAACAAGTCAGTGAGCATGGATTAGATTGAGAGAGTTAGAGCTTGAGAGAGCATGAAAGAGTGAGTGGGAGTTGAGATATCATGAGTAAAAGTGAATAAGGGTGTAAAAGCAACAAAATGCAAAGGCAAAAGATGGTGATGTGAGTAGGTGGAGCTAAATTATGCGGGTTGGGTAGAGCAGGTGGGACTTTGAAAAAGTAAGCGTGGTGAATTTATGTAAAAGTATGTAATTGAAGATGAGCTGGAATATCTTTTTTTAACCAAATGTTGGCATCTATGATGCTATATGGCTTTTTTTTCTCATTATTTATGTGTGTGTGTGTGCAAACCTCTCTGCTATGTTTGTTCTAACTGAATCAATTTTAATATTTGTTCAATAGCTGTAAGTTTGTATACATAAGGAGACATACATGTTAAGAAACTGAAAATGTGTTTTGAGAAAATAAATAAAAATAACAAAATGTTGAAAGGCTATGTTGGATTCCCACAAACTGCCATGTGGTCATCTGTGACAAAATAAAAAAGGCAGATATTTTAAGGATAGCTTTTTCGATATATGCTATGGCATAGCTGATGGCAGAACGCTTATAAACATGTAGCCTTTATGTAATAAAGCACAGAATTTTTAAACATTAAAACTGACGTGAACAAAACCGCACGACTGGGTTTATATGCCTATTGTGCCTTACAGAGCTTATTTTTCTATGTTAGTGTCAAACACTGGTGTTAAGTAGAAGTGGTTTCACATTCAATATAAGAATAAAAGTTTAGTCTGGAAACCAAGAGCCCCATTGCTGTTTACAAAAGAACAGTTCTTGAATCACAAAATACTGTCGATTGAGTACCGTGAACGTAAAGTGGAACCATGGCTTTTTAAAAAATATACTTTCATTTTAACAGTAACTGAATGTTCTAACATAAATGTAGGCAGAACAGCTATTATTGCCTTAATTAATGCAATGACAAAGAGCCAACAGATTTTCTGCTGCTGTGACAAAAGGTATCTAAACATTTTAGTGCTTTCTATCTGTTTTACATGGCTCCTGTGAAATTTGTTGAAAATATGAGTGTTGCAAAATCTAAAGAAATTACAGGATTATATCTGGTCAAATGTAGCATGACATTTGTTTGCTGCAAACAACACGAATGTATTTAAAAGGGCAGTTGCCCCCTTTTAAATTTTCAGGGATCAGCAGAGCAATCTGTTCTATTTCACTGTCTATTTTTCTGTGCAATCAAAGCAGGGGTATATTGGTGATCTTTTCTCTCCTGACAGTCAAATGAACATGGTTAGTCAGGAGAACTGCACCTGCACAACCACTAAGGATTGTATATACAGAGGCAAGAAAATGTAAAGGAACCCTTTGGAATTACCTGTGTTTTTTGCATGAATTCATTAAATGTGGTGTCATCTACATCTAAGTTACAAGTATAGACAAACACAATGTGCTTAAGCACATAACACACAAACAATAATAATCTTTCATGTCTTTATTAAACACATCCATTACACATTCATAGTGTTGTTGGAAAAAGTAAGTGAACTCTTGGATTTAATAACTGGTCAAACTTCCTTTGGCAGCAATAGCCTTAAACAAACGCTTCCGATAGTTGTAGAGCAGACCTGCACAATGCTCAGGAGGAATTGTTGGCCATTCTTCTTTAAAGAACTGCTTAAACTCAGCCATATTCCTAGGATGTCTGGTGTGAACGGCTCTCTTGAGGTCATTCTATTTATCATCTCCTTTATGGGTTAAGGCAGGGATCTCCAAACTCGGCCCTCCAGCCAGCCCCTTAGCTGAAGGAGCATTATGGGAGATGTAGTCCTGCAGCAGCTGGAGGGCCGAGTTTGGGGATCCCTGGGTTAAGGTCTGGGGTCTGCTGTAGTAAATTTACTTTGGTGTTTAAAGTCATTATCCTGCTGCATTACACAACTTCTACTGAGCTTCAGCTGGTGGACAGCCACCCTGACATTATGCTTTATGATACATTGATAAACTTGGAATTCATTGTCCCCTTGATGATGGCAAACTGTTCAGGCACTAAGGCAGCAAAGCAGCCCTAAATCATGACGCAGTATCCTTTTTATGCCATACATAGTGCTGCATTTTTTACTCAAACAATCCAGCCTTAGTTGCATCAGTCCACAAAACATTTCCCCACTAGCATTGTAGAGTGTGAACGTGCTCTTTGACAAACTTCAGATGAACAGCGATGTTAAATTCTGACTCCAATTAGCTTTTGTTGAAGTGATTAGCCAAGGGGTTCACATACTTTTACCAACCCACACTGTAAATGTTTGAATGATGTATTCAATATGGACAAGAACAATACAATAATGAAGAATAGCATATTTTAAGAGTTATACAAAAATGCTGATAATTTCAAAGGCTTCACCTTTTCTTACCATTGTACACGCTGCTAGCAAATCTTTATATAAATTTTGGATGGAGTTGCTCCTTTAACATATGATATTGTAAGCAATACATTACAAAAAGCCATTTACATTCATAAGGCATAATACATGCCTAAAATGCATTATTTTATTTCTTCACTACACAATGGGTTTGATTGATTACTTGACTTGCAGACATTTGTGCAGGTCTTGTTTTTTTTTTAATCTCTTGATGTGCCTCTGTTATGCATGTCACGTAAGCCTCTGGATGGCTCCTTTCTCTTTCAGGTGCTGGCAACCTGCCACAGCCAATCTAGAACATGCAGCACAACTTTGATTCTTTCTGTTATTGATACATGAACAAATTGGCTTTGGGTAAAAAAGATGCACCCAACAGTTTGGTACTTTAAACATTTAAGTATGAATATTATACACCCCAAACTTCAAAGATTAATTTCTTACGTCTAAGAGAATGGAATTGTTTGTAAGAATATGTCAGGATTCTGCGCAACAGATTATATGGTTAAGACTATCTGGCACGTTTTGCAGATCCAAGCCATTTTTCTTGCTTTTATCTAAAGTCAACCAAGTAACTGTAAGTTATTAGTCTTCTGCCTCTAGTCTTCCTAAAACAGTTTTCATAGAAGAAAAGAAATGTAGATAAACAGAATAGAGTCTGTTTGATAGAGGAATATTTTTCAATGTTATTGTATTCCTTAGCTCCTGATAGGTAGGTGGGACAGCACATTGAACGCAGCTATGGTGGTAAAAAAACCCAATGAACTATGAAGACAACACCTTATCTACTGTGCATTAAATTACAACAATAAAAAAATATATATATATATACATAGAATGGAAATGTACACCCCCCTTTAATGTTCAAAGATTCTTAGACATATTATTAGTTTTACTGTCTCGATATATTTTTGGCATATAAAGCTTTTTTACATTTTGTAATTACAGAAGGTGTATAACCAACACCAGGAGTTTCTACTGTAAAATTAGATGAGATGGCCCTGCATAATGCATAGTAAAATCTCTTCCCATATTACCTATGCATTATACAGGACCACCTTAGCCCTTCTCAGGTTGAGCCTTCATACATGTTCAATGCTGCGGCAAAGGTCTGCAAAATGCTGATTTTGTGAATACACAGCAGCCACTGTTTTAATAATGGAGAATCATTTTGTTCCAAAAAAACCTTTTTATTTGCAGAACTAACAAAATACACTGATTCTTTATTGCATTGCTAAGGAAGTCTGTTTTGATCCATAGACTTTCATTAATTAAAGTGTCCGCTAGGTGATTAAGACCTAGCCATTCAATGCAATTCAGTATTATAAGGAGTCAGGGTACTTGTAAAGTAGATTAGAGTAACGTAATAGAGCACCGGCAGAATCGGTAGCGCTGTTACATTACATTTAAGCACATGTGCTACCTAAACTACATTAGTCATAAGAGTAAAACAAAAATCAATCCTAAATGTATTTTTAGGGTTTGTTACATAGTTATTTATGTAGAAAAGAGAATCACAATATTGAATTTAAGGTAAAACTTTATATTTCAATCAAATCTCACCAGACCAGAGTTTCATTCTATCTTTTTTTTTATAATAGGTGTGTGGAGGAGGTTTTGATGAGCTCTCCAAATGATCACACTGTAATGAGTTCTATGACAGGTATGTTAAATTTATTACTAAAATAACCGCTGACCTATTTTAAAAATTATTAAAGCAAAAGACTACTTAAGTTCTATTTGCTAATGTGCTTTCTTCATAAAAGTTCTACTTTTAGCAGTATAAAACTTCCCGACTCACAAGTTAAATCTTCCCTCTAGATTAGCATTAAATGCAAAATGTAATTCAATATTATCAAATCTTAAACTTTACAAAACAAAATAAATGAGTAGATATGATTTGATTTCTTTTCTTTGCCTTGCTCTTCTGAGGTTCCCTTTTACATGCACCAACAAAATTTGTTATGTTATGGGTTGATGCATCACATATCCTCAAACGTCACTTGATAATTCTGACAATAGAAGTCATCTTAATATTTTCTGCTTTCGTGTAAAACATTTAAAATTATTTGTTATGATAAAGGAAAATTGTCTCCACAATTTGTATTATATCGAAAGAAAATATCTTGGAGATTTAGGATCTTGAGTAGGGCACTGCTTTCATTGGCTTTAATTACTGTAATACATACTTTGCCCGCAAGGTTGAAGTATTATTTTACTGCATGTGATGTACATCGATCAGCCATAACATTATGACCGCCTGCCTAAAATTGCGTAGGTCTCCCTTTTGCTGGCAAAACAGCCCTGACCTATTGAGGCATGGACTCCACTAGGCCTTTGAAGGTGTTCTGTGGTATCTGGCACCAAGACGTTAGCAGCAGATCCTTTGAGTCTGTCAGTTGCGAGGTGGGGCCTCCATGGACGCATCTTGGTGCCATGTGTTCTCCAGGTAAGTGATGCACATGCACCCGGCCATCCACGTGATGAAAAAGAAAGTGTTATTCATCAGACCAGGCCACCTTCTTCCATTACTCTATGTTCAAGTACTTATGCTCACATGCTTATTGTAGGTGCTGTCGGCAGCGGACAGGAGTCAGCATGCGGCTACGCGCCCCCAGACGCAACAAACTGCAATGCACTGTGTGTTCTGGCACCTTTCTATCAGAAGCAGCATCAACTTTTTTGTCTGCTGGATTTGACCACACAGGCCAGCCTTCGCTCCCCACGTGCATCAATTTGACTTGGACGCACATGACCTCGTCGTCAGTTCACTGCTTTTCCTTCCTTGGACCACTTTTGATAGGTACTGATTACTGCAGACCTGGAACACCCCATAAGAGATGCATATGCCTAGAGAGCCTCTGGCCAAACTCAGGTCTCACATATAACAGCAATTACTTCAGCAATGTACACCAATGAACCCTAAAATTGTGACTTAAGGACTAATGGCATCATAACGCAGCTCAGGTAGTAGTTGATTTCATGAGCAATGTTCTAAGGTACTTGCGAGATGACAGATCGAAATCGAACTGCTTCTTTTTTATCACATAGGACTGCAATAGTTTTATTTACTCTGAAACAAACCACCACTTATATCTGTGATGGTGATTTGAAGAAAAAAACAAGTTCCTTTCTTTCATTACTTGAAATTTTACACTGCTTTTAGATATTTGTCCCGATGAAAAACACACAATATTAACTCTAGACACTTTAGTAGTCAAGCTTGAACACTTGCTGGATATAGGCAATAAACACAAACTCTTTTGAACCCATAAATACAATGAAGAGTTATCCCAGTGTTAAGGATTATTTTGTTGGATAAAAACCCCACAGTGCTCACTGACAAAAATCTACTAGATAATCTATATTGAACTTCATGTCAAAGTTTGGAGTATGCTTTATTCTTTTGAACAAAGTATGATAAAAGCTCATACGCATTTCAGATCCTCTGAGATGTTTCCCTTTTCTACTTCCTACATGCCTAGCATAAATCCAGTGTGAGATGCGAGGAGAATACAAGGTGGAGGTGTAAGGGCTTAGCATAGCACGGAGAATAATTAGCCATGAACAAAGCACATATTTAACCAAAGAATTAACAATATGCAAGTTATAAAACACCAGCTGGCGCGCTTATTTTAATTTCAGCAACTGTCTTCTGTTTTTTTCCATAGGGCGAATTTTGTTATATTCTCCATTTAAATGGATCTGTGATACTTCTCAATAGGCAGCTAAGGTAATATTGTCCCAGCTATTATAAAAAAGGTATATATATATATTATATATATATGTGTGTGTGTATGGCTTACAAGTTAATTGTATAACCCAAAAAAGCATAGAAGTCATACACATTCAGATTCCTGGGTTGCTGATAGAATAGTAATGCACAATAAGTACAAGAATAAGCAAGAATTTGCACAGCTCATATCTAGTGAAAATACCTATCTAAATCTAAATTGCTTGAGATTCTCATTAAGGTTAAAATGCAGTGCAGTTCCGCTGATTCAGCTACTTGATAAGCATTATAGCCATAAAAAAAATAGACAGGATTTGCCAAATTTGGGATACTTTGACGTAGTGGCAATATAAGCAATATATGGCCATATAGTGTGATGGAATCCCCAATATTAACGCCTTCTGTTTTTTAATGGTATTTGCTGGTTACACACTAAATTCCTACTTTGCTTTGTGTACGTATAGGTTAACTGCACATGATCGAAAAGTGTGCCTGGGGGATAAACTATTAAGTAAAATACATAAAATGGCCAAGCCATTGGTTTGAATGTAAATTTTGATTTCTGAACATCAGAAAGTAACAATTTAATGAAAAGATTAGCCTTTACTGTTTAGTTTCATAAGGGTCCCTATGACATTAAGATTAAACTACCCAGTGTGATCTGCAATTCAAACAGAGTGACTTGGCTATTATGGTAGACTGAAGAGCTAGCAATTAAGACAAGCTAGAAGGCTGGGTTTTCATGCTGTTAGATTAATTACTCACTGAAAAGGGTGTATTAGCATGCTAAAATAAAAAGACACAGCTATTTTGGATGTTTGACAACAGGGGTAAATGTACTTTTAAGAAACCATAGAAAACGTTTAATGTTTGAAGTTACAAACAAAAACATTTTGTGGTTTGTATATAAGTACATGGCGTATTCAAGGGCTGTGAAAGAACAATATTATAATTAAGAAACTAAGAGCTTTCAAGTGAAATTATGCTTTAATAAAACTGGCTTATTATCTTCATCATGATTGTTGCATGAGTGCTAATTTATGGCTGAGTTGGGGATCTTCATGTGCTGTACCAGCTGCATGCAGCGACAAAATAATGAAGTTTCATAAGCTGTGTATACTTTTCAAGCACAGAAAATAGTTTGTGGTCTCCCACGCTCTCTCTTCCCCTATCTCCCTCTCCATTGATCCATCTATCAATCTATTAAAATACAGGTGTATATACACTCTAAATCTGGTATTGATTGCCACGTTCAAAGTTTACTCAACATGCAGGTGGAATAGGACAAAACAGACTTCAGAGGGTGGTACATGGTATAAAACTTAATTTACTAAGCAGGACACCTTAGTAATCAAGGTTCACTTGGTTAACTGTTATATGGTGAATAAAAAGGTTGTGTTCAGCTTCTTAAAGAGGGGTACGAGGAATGAAATCTTGTATGCACTTGAGATGTTGGAGAAGATATGATCCACGTACTACAATGTTCTAGTCATTTTAGGCAGATGGTGCCAACACAAGAGACTGGTCAATGTGCCCCCCATACAGGCAAAGGGTAATGGGAATGGGTGAGGGTACACTTAAATTGGTTCCAGATCTGGCTTCAAAGCAAGGCAGACTAGGCAAGAGGCTTAAGCTTGGCTTAAGCACATGCTGACCCACCCAGTGCTACTTTAGTGTCCATGTATGTCACCCTTTACTCATTATATTGCAGTCTACCAGACAATGCACCAACAAACTATTAACGCCTTCACCACCAACTAAGGGATGGAATCAAATTCATTTGTTTGTGTTATAGAAATGGTGAAGCATTTAATGGAACTGATGAATGGTACACATGGCAAAACTATGATTTGAAATCGAAAAAATAATAACCAATAATTGCACCATAAAACCACTCACAGGGGGTCCAGGCGGTCCAGGTTTTCCAGTGGGCCCTTCGCTACCCTATGATTTTAAAGAAAATAAACATTAGGCTAAATCATTTGAAAAAATGACCGTAATGTTTGGAAAACAAAAGTGGTATTAACCAAAATATGTCTTAAAAAACATAGATCTTGTTTATTTCTGGATTATTACGGTTCAAACTATATGGCTGGTATTTAATCAGTTTCATATGCAGATTTTAGTTGTGAATTTACTCATCAAAATGCTGATAACACAGCAGCTGTTACAGTAACTCTTTTAATGAGACCTTTCATGATATCAGTGGCTTTGGGGTACCAAGACATTCTCATTGTCTCTGTCTCTCTATGTGTTCTGTAGCCAGATGTACTACTATATAAATCAACCAGAGAAACAATTCTCAGAAGAGCACTATCCAGCCATATGTGTTTTCCAGTCATCTACAAGGAGGAACTCACAATGTTTAAAAGAAATCCTGATTAGTACCGTATATAGAGTTTAATTGTCAAGTTCTAGAATTTAGACACAGGCTGACATTTGTTATAATATTATGTATTAATATTACACATTAAAGTGGACATACTACCTTAAGTAAATTTGATCGTTAACAAAAAAATAACAAAACATAAAAATGATTGTGATAGCATTTTTAATACACTATGTGAAAGCTTATTTGTGGGGGGGGGGAAATTAGAATCTCTTAGCAAAATGCTATGTTTTGTGCATTTAGAACATTTTTCACATCAAAAGATTACAAAAGTTATAAAGTAAACAGCCAGGCAGGGATACATTATACCCTCATCATAAAAGTTAGGAAATTCTATGTATAAAAATTAATGTACAGTCTATGATGTTATATGTAAGTATTGAAACAGCTGTATTTGAATTTTTGGTACAATGGCAATCAACGTTATAAAAATAACCCCCCCTACTCACTGAGACAAGTAAATATATGTACATAGATGAGTTAAACCCCTTTTTATATATACACATAGACCCAAGGTTAAAAGGTTCAAACTATTGCTACCAATATAAAAATATGTATTTCCTACCTTTAACTAAAAAGGTATTTTTATAGAAATCACTAAACCTGAATAAAATACATCACATAGTGCTTCCTTTTGCACCTCTTATAACAGTGAATTAGTACTTGTACCTTTTCTCCTTTGGGTCCTGCAGTCCCTGGATGTCCAGGTCTCCCAAACTGCCCCTGTAAAAATCAAGTAAATTGGGTTAGTAAACAAGAATAAAAAAGCTTTTGCACAACCAATTTGTTCTGAAAAGTTGAACTTTTTCGAGGTCAGTCTAACCCAATTAAGTTTTCCAGGACGCATCTTCCTTTTCTGACTGATAAAACAGCTGCACATTACTGATAAGCCTCACAGATTGAGAGAGTACAATGCTGTTCCCGGTTTATTTCTTCACCTTGGATGATCAAATGTAAAGACCCCTACCTGTTGTATGTTGATACAGTGAAAAGTTCATTTTATTGCTTGAACTGAAATGTGCATATCATTACCATTTTTAGTTTCCATAAATATCTGTAAAACGTATGTACTCTCAACCAACAGAAGAGAAGAGAACTTTGGCAGTGACTTTTATGCCACTAGGAATGTCCGCATAAAGCACCAACCGCAGTGCTGGTGTGTTTACGGGAAATCATTTTTTAGGTTCACAGCACAAATGTTAAATACATTTTTTTTTCTGGAGATAACCTGGGGAGCTTTTAATTACTATGAATTTTAAACAAGAATTTCTATTATCCGTGATAGCATAGCATTACCCTGTCTGTCTAAAAATATGATGTCAGCCGGAATTATTCTTTTTATATTTTTATTTGAACTTACCGTAATATTGTCTTATTTTTTTGTGGTTCTAATAACATTGTGCATATAATATACAGAACTAGAAAATTACTTTCTTTATTACCTTTCCCTCATTAACAATGAAGAATTGGTCATAGAAAACCTGTAGCAACAGTGGGACATTTGAACGAATACTATAAAAGTCAATTGAATGTGTTTGCAAGGAGTTCCACATTTAACACCTGGATTATGACTACATAACCTTGGATGAGGTACATATACATGATGGTTAAGCTTCTTGGATCTGCTCAGCAAGTTGCATTTAGAATTTTTCTACTGGAACTATCCTTTGAAAGGAGGCTCGCCCTTATGCTTTGGTTCCTGTGGAACCCAGACCTTTCCCATTTTGTGTTGGTCTCATCAATTCAGAGAGCAGTAGATATAAGAACTAATACATTAGTAGTTTGACGGAAAGTTAAGCTATTCTATTCTGGTTCTGGATAAGCAAGACGTTTTGACGTTTTTGGAAATGTCCTTTATACAAAACATCTATTGTGTTTCTGCACAATGCCATCAAAGCAAAAGCTCTGAAAGCCCAAAAAACAATTCATGAGATATTCCTATATCATGAGTAGATACACTAAAGGGAAGCAATATTGTGCAAGATCACAAATGGCACAGGGTATGATACATGCAGCATTACACAAAGTGTGTATATTCATTTTGACATATTCATTGACAGGTAGTTTTTGTACCCAGGAGAATGCCATCTGGAGGCACATATTCACCACTGTCAATGCTGTGACAAAACTTCACTGAACAGCATTTAACTGTGAAATACAGTCACAGATAGCAAGGGAAATTGACAGCAAAGAAGGAGACATCAGAAAGGAATGGGTGATTACTAATAAACATTTATCCTAGGAACATAACTTTATCAGGAGGTAGATCATGAGTCCACAACTATCTCATGGGATCTACGAGCCTGACAAATGATTTAGTGACAGTGTCACAGCAGTCTTAGATCAGTGAGATCAACACCCATCAAGCATATCCAAGTTGTGTCAGCTGTGCTTATCTTAGAAAATGTTCCTGAGGTGTCTGAGCACAAGGATACCACGAGAGCAGACACTCAGTCTGGATTTGCCAACCAGTGAGGAACGTATGACCAAGTTGATAGTATGTAATGACCATGTCATCAAGGATAATTTGTTGCTAGAACAAATGGCCAATGCCCTAGAATCCAAAATAGGAAACCCTGCTCCATAAACTCCATACATTAAAACACTGTTTGCGGATATGTGATTGCTACGTTATGTCATAAAGCAAGGCATTCACTGATCATTCTGCCCCACAGGTCTAAGCCCCTATCTCTAATAGCCACTGTGCTAGAGCCCCTGAAGCTACTGTATCCACCAACTAAGAGACAAGAGCAGAAACAAAATGCAAAATAGCGGGCTTCACTGATGAGAAATCAGCTCAATCATTTCAATAAAACCTAATATTTATTATTAAAGTTAAAAGTATTTAACTGCATGTAGGTAGAAAATAGTATATATAACCATACAACAATACACCATAACACATACTCATTGAGTTGACAATTACTTTTTTTATAACATGCGCTAATAGCAAGAGAGAGTAAGAGGGCCACATGTTCCAAAATTTCTTAAAATGCATTTAGACCTAGATATAACTTTTTGTCAGAAAAAATGTCAAATAAACATTTGTACTTATTGCCATGTTTGTAGTTAAAGAAAGAAACAGAATTGGCAGACATAGTTGCTGCTGGCAGCTACTGTACTGGTAGTTTAAATTGAAATGCAAATTATAATCTCAATGGTTTTCTGATCTCCAGGATTCCTGGACCTGACATTTGGAGGTTATTACTACTATTTATCTCAAATATTCTGGCTATTTGTTTTTGACAAAAATTAATGTGCTCCATAGCATTAACCATTTAATTAGCAGAAGGGTTAGATACATTAATTGCATCTTTGATAAAATAAATGCTTTTTCTGTTACTATGATATCATATTCTACTTAAAGATTTCGGCTTACTTGTTAACTAAAATAATTTCTTTTCTTTTAATCATTCGTCACTGAGCAATGTATCAATGTAACAATAACTGCAATGACTATGTGTAGATGCCATATCAGCAATCAGTCTGCTCTGATAAGACAGACAATAAACCGCTCAGTATTCCTCAAATCAAATCAACCAAGAGCCACACTGTAAAAAAAAGTAACCTTATCAACTGGAATAGGAAGGATTTTAAACAAAATGTAGATTCAACATACAACAGCTTCAGACTTCACAGTACTTTGTGGGAATCTAAATGATAAACAACATCGTATATTGAAGGTCACACTATATGTACCATGTTTTGTACCATGTTTCAGTTTAACAACAGCTTTGGTGATTATAGAGGTTGCCCAGCTAGTGGCTTAAAGGTAAATGAGGCCTGCTTGAAAAAATACATCTTTTATATTGCCTACACAAACATTTTTCCTTAGTGAGTTTGTTAACCACCTTTCTCAACCAACCCTTGTGATCAAGATATTTAGGAATATTATACATTTTTCTGCTCCCTTCATCCTGTGTCTTTAATATGGCACAACTAAATTCTACCCCACGATTGCCAAGAATGCATGCAAACCCTACCAAGACAAAGTGTACCAGTAAATTAAATTGCTTGTCCTGGCTTAATTGTACAAGACATTTGATAATTCCATTGTTTCCTAGAATAAACGTTGTCTAGTGCCTACCATTGACACTCTACTAAATTGAGGTCTTGAGTAGAAAGAACATCAAGACAAAGCAAGCCATATTGCATTAAAAATTCTGATTTATCACAGCCCTCTTATCATTTGAATTAAACACATTAAAGAAGAAATTAATTAGTATTTGCTTTAATAGCATAACGTGAACATTGTTCAGTAAAGTGCCAAGTTAATTATCAGAAACCATTGATCATTTGGTTTGCATTTGCTTTTCATCCACCCTTGAAATAAATAGTTATATGAGAAATTCACACTGAGCTGTTCAGGCGTATCTAATTCCATGGTCTACAATTATCAAAAGCTGCATTTTAAAACCTACTTTGTTTCTTGTTCTTATCCATGGAGATCACATAATGAGGCATTTATCACTTGTCTACAGCATGACAGTCATTTTTTTCTTCCCTAAAGGGGACATACCAAGACACTTAGGACAATGCTATGCTTCCAACTCCGTGGGAAGCGTCTTGGGAAGGCCCTTTTCTATTCCAGCATGACTATGCCCTGGTGCACAAAGCGAGGTCCATAAAAGACAGGATGAATCTGGTGTGAAAGAACTTGACTGACCTGCAAAGAGCCCTAACCTCAACCTCATCAAACACCTTTGGGATGAACTGGAACTGAGATTGTAAACCAGACCTCCTCGTCCGACATCAGTGTCTGACCTCACAAATACTCTACTGGATGAATGGGCAATAATACCCACATAAGCACTACAAAATCTTGTGGAAAGCCTTCACAGAAGAAGGGGAGTTCCTGGGGGACTAACTACATATTAATATCTATGTATTTGGAATGCAATATCGTAAAAGTCTCTGTTGGTCTAATGATCCGTCGTGCCAATACTTGTGTCCATAAAGTGTAACTTAAGAGCTCATGAGGTTGTTGCTTGAGTCATAGAATATGAAGAATTTGAGGCCATCATATACCCTGTAAATGTCCTACATAAAATATCCTATATTCTCTGTGCACAGACATGCGACACTTGCAGAAAAAAACACATATAACACGCAGAGTAACCTAATCACATATTGTATATAAATCGGATTATCTTGAACTACCTTTTCAAAGAGAATCAGACCTATTGACCCCCACATTTCCACACTTCGCTTGTTGACCTGACACTAACAGCTCAAGTGTTCAAAATATGAAAACATCATTTCTGTGGAAGTTTCAGTGAAAAGCTGCTTATTTAGCCTGGTCTTGTAGCAACTAGCACTAACATGGGCATCATGCCACAGACATCATTCCCTGATACATTTAATGTGTTGTGATTAGGATTACCTATAGGTCATTGGAAACTCAAATGTGGGAATAAAGTTTTTTTCTCTTGAGAATTTCCCCAGGTTGGAAAGTCCTATCTTCTGCCCATTTTCAAGCATGGACAGATTTTCCATCTATAGAAACATACAAAGTGACGGCAGATAAGAACCATTCGGCCCATCCAGTCTGCCCAACTGCTCATCTATCTTTATAACAGACATAGTCCCCTGAAATAAAAAATGGTACTGCCATTGGTCTTGTACAGTCATACTACTAGTCATAATAATAATAGCAAATAATTTAATAGGAGCACTCAGCTGTCATTCCGCTCGCATTTAGGTGCATTGTTGTTTTCAATTTGATGCTGGATTACATACTAAATTACTGAACATTTTGTAGAATTGTAAGTTGTTCAATTGAATTCTGTTACAAAGTCATAAAATGATTTGAGTTTCACTAAGGGTTTTGTTGTTTTTAAATCTCAACTGTGATAGATGAACTTACTGGGGGTCCAGGAGGTCCTGCAGATCCGGGTAACCCTGGAGTACCATGCAAACCCTAAAAATAAATTCATAATTTTAGTATTTCCCCAAGAAATGCATCTGTAACATGCAAAAGAAGGTATCATGCTGAACAAATCAGTTTATATTCAGCATTTATTATCAGAATGTTTTCTACTCCAGGAATGACAATATCACGAAATGTGTTTGCGGTTATTTCTAGTGCACCAAGAACCCTTGGAAACCCAAACACATGGGGACCCTCCAAACCTATGTTACCCCCATATGCTACCTAAACACCTCTAGAAATGCTACTCTACAAAACAATACCCACTTTTCATCAAAGATGACATTGGTGTTACAATTGAATATATTACTCGTATTGCATAACAAATAGTATGTTAAAACAGATTGTAAGCTTGCAAGATCAGAGACCTCTCTTCCTTCTGTACCACTTTTTGTCTTTTTTATGTCAATGTAAGTGTTCTTTTTTTGGTATTGTCAATTTGAATGTTATTGGTAAGTAGTGTCCTTCCGCTACAGAATATACTGCCACTCTATAAATCTAATGTAATGTAGCGTAATACAGTACATCATTTAGAATGTTGTACAGAGAATTTTGCACTTTGGCCAGCATAATATGCCATTTGTTACTTAAAGAAATCAAATTTTTTTACAATCTTACCTGGTCACCTTTCTCTCCAATTAGGCCTGGAAAGCCACGTTCACCTTTTACACCCTATTAAAAAACATAAATACAAAATCAGACAAAAGAGTAATCTTTGTATTTCATTTCAAGCTCTGCTAACTGCATTGCTTCAAATGAACTGTACAATTCATTTTAGGAGCATGCAGAGTTACTAGTGAATCTGTCATACAGTATTCATACACATAAAATCCATGGACCAAAAATTATGTATTTTTATACACTTTTCTATTTAATCTACTGAGTGCTAGATCTTGTTTGCTACAGAGAATGGTAAACATTTGAAACAGACATTTTAAAATTCTGATCATAGCTTTGAGTTAGATAAAGAGGATAATATTAGACTCAGAACATCATGATTCACAAGGTCTAGGATACAGATCTGCATGATAAACATAGCGGATGAATAAGAAACGGAAGGACAGAAACACATATTGTATGAAATGTACCTTAAGCAAGGCACTAACCACCTAAAATCCCATTCGTGTTATTATACTGTAAAGAATAGAACAGAAAACAAAAAAGTGAAAGCTTTTTGTTGATCAGAGGTCTATGGAGTGATTGCTTTCTTATAGCACCCAAGCAGTTATTAGGTATATGGTTAGTATCCATTATCTTACCTTTGGCCCTTCTTTACCAGGTATTCCTGATGGACCTCTTGGGCCAGGGTCACCCTAAGATACACACATTTAAAAATAAACTGATCAGTTTTGATTATCTTACAATTAATTTAGTATGTGAATTAGTAATATATAAAGAGAACCAGGTATACCCAGGAATAACCTGGAACAATTAAAAAAACTTTAATTAACAATATTGTCTGGGACAGCAGCCCACTTCATCTTATGTATACAACTTTATGTTGTGTGTGTCTGCTACAATTATATAGTAGATATAGTTAGCAAATTAATGTGCCAAACCAACGTTTTATCCACATAAAACATCTTAAAAAATAATATATACAAATGTTTTATAGATAGAATACAATGTGGAAATAGGTATAGGCCACATTGGTATGGGTATCATATCTCTGTGGGTGTTCTCATAGGTCACAAAGATCGGCTTTCATCAGTTTTTCCATACTTGGTGTCAGATTTTTACTTTGGCACTATTGACCAGCCACCTGGTAGCCCAAGTCAAATAATAATTTTTCAGTTGAATATCCTAACTGGATATTCAGTAAGATGTTTTTTCACAGGGAAAAAGTGTTATTCTGTTATTCTTGGTCTCTCCTCTGACATTAGAAGGCAGACATGTGCAAATGGCCAAAAACGATTCAGAAATGTGCAAATGGTCAAAAACGATTCAGAAACAAAAAATTCCATTCGTCTTTTGGCCCATTAGTGTTCTGGCAACAAAAAATGTTACCTGCTCATTCGGTTTGGACAAAAAACGGGGAGCATTTTTAATTCGGAAAAAAAATTCATTGTCCGGTGCCCACATTCACTATCATTCACTCACACTCTCACAGATCTTGACAACCCTGATATTGACTCATATTGTAAAGTATGGCATACAGCATTGTCCGTGGCTGGTGGCATTAAAAGGCATGTGCTAATGCAGACCTAAACAACTTTCTTTGGAGCAATCCTGGGAAATACAGATCTACAGATCTTTAAACATATCTACCTAGCTCTTCTACAAAACATACACACGTATATACTTGAATGATTGATAATCTATCTGATGTGTAAATAAGATTAGTATGTTAGAAGCATTTTCTATTAGGATTCATAAAGGGTACATTTATAATGAATGTATACTATGCAGTTGGTATCAAAATCTATTTGTGCAATTAATACTCCAATACATATTGCTTAGTGATGTTGAAAATTACATCAAAACTGATTTACTACATGCCCTAATGTATCCCCTCCTACCCAAACAAATAGCTTGTACCTACCCAAAAAGCATTGCTCTGTTAATTTATCTAGCAGTCATTGTACACATTAAAATGAAAAGGAGTTGAATCAGTTGATTGCAAAATTGCTCAGTTATAAAATATGCCTTATTGAGAAGTTTCAATGCATTTCAGTGGCTGGCATTTTTTTAGTTGTTATGCAGAGTTTGTCACAGGATTAATTGATTTTTTTCACCCTAGCAACTGATTTAAAAAATGCCAGATGAATGTTAGAATATAATAATACATTCCACATTTGTTCAAACTGTGGAACAAAAAGTATTGTTCTCCTAGGCATTTCTTACCATTTTTGGTTATCATTGATATCTGTAAATGTACTTACAAAACACTTCTGTAATATTATGTGTACAGATATGGGATACATACAGTACATACCGGTATATATAAATACAGGAGAAGATCCAGGATTAAAATTGGCCCTAGTACTTTAAGGTCAATGGCTGATAAAATGGCATATGTGAAGTTGCCTGCTTGGTAGGTTGACCACATGTCCAGGATTGCCCGGGACAATCCCGCAATGGGACCTCATTGTCCCGGAATGAGAGCTCTTGGATGGCACTTTACATTGAAAATTATTAAGATCAATTTTTTTTAGACAGACGTAAAGTTTGTGAGCAGCACTGGCGTGGCAGCAGGAGCCACAAAACAAGCAAGATTACAGGTTGTGTGAAGGGAGCAATTGACTCTCAGCCAGGTAAGCTGGCAAACTGGGATGGGGACAAGGTTGGCACTGGAAATCTATTAGGGAACAAGGTTGGCACCTGGAAGCTGTTAAGGGAAAAGTTGGCACTAGGAAGCTGTGTTTTGGTACAAAGTTGGAACTGGGAAGTTGTTGGGGACAAGGCTGGCACTGAGAAGCTGTTAGGGGACAATGTTGGCACTGGGAAGCTGTTGGGGATAAGGTTGGCACTGAGAAACTGTTAGGGGAGGCACTGTCAGGCACCAGATTGCCAGTCTGGACCTTTAGAGATAATTTCAATTAAATTTACTTTGTAGGCAGAATTCTAGAGAGATCAGGCATCAAAGCATTTGATCATCAGAACACAGTTGTTTAATAACTTTATCTCCCTAGGCTAGACACACTTTGGAGCTCAAAACCCCTTCTCTGTGTTTTTTCTAAACTGTACGTTAGCTGTGCCATATATCCGGGAGAGAAAAACTCTGCATAAGACATTATCTGCTTTCTTAGTAATGACAGTAAACACCAAGTCATAACAAACAATCAAATCAATAAGCAACATTTTCTTCTTGAATAAGATTGAACTTGATGGATTTCTGAATCTGATCTTGATTACATTAATGACCACTTTTCTAGAATCACGTGCCCTACTGATAACCTTACCTTCACACCATCAAGACCAGGATCTCCAATGACACCTTTCTCTCCTTTGATTCCTGTACTGCCAGGCCCACCAACGTTGCATTGACTGCATACATTCTACAGGAAATAGATAAGAGAAAGCTGATTAGAAAAGCACATTTAAGAAAAGCATTTGAAAATACTATGGCTGTCGCTTACAAGTAAATCAATTTGTGTATATTGTTTTAATTTTCCCAATGCTGCGGTAACAAGCTCAACATCACTTCTCATTTTGCTCCATCTCATTTCCATAACTTCTCTCACTATACATTTTCTCTGTTCTGTCATCATTTATGACATTTGCATCATAGCTGCAATGCTGAAAGTTATAATTTTTTTTAAAGTGCACCTGTCATTGACAAATTAGTAGGTGTCCTTTTATAGGTATAAACGTTGAACAGTGCATCGTGCTACCCAATTTAATAGGAAATCTTTCAGAAAAAAAGCTATTTCAATGATTAACACCCCCGCCCATCAATTCCGGCATAGAGAGAAAAACTCCCACAATCCTTTCTACCATACCACAGAAGGATTGGCATACACGGATCTGGGATAGAACAGAAGGCTGTCTGGGTGACGGCATATGCACAGAGCTCCCAGGTCAGCTCTGACAACTGTTAGGTAAGCATATCTTTTTAAAATATATTATTTAGTGAATTTAATAGCATATACTTACCTGTAGTGGACCCTGCCGTCCACACGTTTGTGCATGGCAGGTCTACTTTTCTGAAACCTAAGTGAGGCTAACAACTATACTTGAGTTTTTTATTGTAACAGAGGGTCATGACTCGATCTTATAATATCTTACATTATTTTTATAAAGAGAGAAGATGACATCCCGTTTTAATATACAAATTGGTAGATTAGTATTCTATATCAAAATGGTTATGACTGCTCATTCCTTATGTATGTTAATGACACATAGTTACCTTTAGTATTGCTCCAATATCACCCAGAAGTGGAAGGGCGATCTAAAATGATAATAATATTAATGAACAAAAAGTTATTATTACTGTATTAGCACATTTATTTGGTAATGAAATAAAACAGTATATTTTGTGTATCTCCTAAAAAATTTATTAATGGAAGAATTATGTAACAGAACAAATGTATAACCTGATTCCAGGCAAGTCACAACTTATATGCTTATCAAGTAACACACTTTTTTATTTGCTGCTTGAATCAAAGTTGTTAAGGAGGTAACCGCTGTGAACATGTGGCAAAATTCTAACAAAAAACTAAATTCTATCAGCCAACTAAATAAACTGTCGACAGTGGGCATTATAAAATATACACCCAAAGTGGTGAGTTAGATAAACTTAAGACCGCTGTGGGGGGACACTTAGTGCAACAAAACTCCAAGTAAATATGACCATGTGCCCTCAAAGCTTTTACATTATTATGACTCTGAACCCAAGGCATGTAACTCATTCACAAGGTATTTAACTTTGTAAGTGGTCTAACGTACATCTGTTAATGGTATCACTCCAGTGTATATTAGCAATCTACATATGTACACATACTGGGTCACCTGGGAGACCTGGTGGTCCGGGCCTTCCATCTCTGCCTGGAATACCCTGCAAGCATAAACACAACATTCTGATACATTGTCATGTTTGTAGCTTTAGATTCAGAAACATTTTTTTTAAAAAAAAAAAAGATTGGTCATAGCCATATGTGTGCAGTGGCAGTAGTTTGCAATGGAGTTGTGGTTTCCATTTCCTGGGTTCACTATAGGTGTCTCTTGTAAGAAGCTGAGCTGATCATGAATAAGGATGCCAGCTATGTTTCTCCCATGTAGTGACACAAAAACTATGACTTTCAGATCACTAAGAAGGTTTTTTCTTAGTATAAGGATAAAACGGGCAGCATTGCCTTATCTCCTCAAGGGGAAGTCTCACATGTTTAAGGGTACACTCAAGCCTTCTGTTAAAGATACATGCTTCACTTTATTCTTAAATGCAGGTGGTCTGTCTGGGGAGGAGAGAATTCTGTTAATCGTTCTGTGACAACATGCAGGGATCAGTGGGTTTGACAACACAGGCCCCACCCTACTGTAAACAACCTTCCAAACAAGAAAATATAAAAAACACACACATGTTTTTTTCTATTTATGATCTATTTATGATGAACTTAAGTTAGGCATATATGTATAGAGAGAGAGAGTAAAAAGAGAAGAATTATGTTTTTTCATTTTGTATTTCTATTACTATTATGGGATGGGATTCATAGTTTACCTTAAACTAGGTATCCAACTTTTAAGTTGTCCTGAAACTACAGATATAGATATACCCAGGTGAAGTGTAAATGCTTATAATGGCTCCTAGGGGAACCACTCAAGTGGTTATATAATGTACTCACATCTGCTCCGGGAAGACCTGGCACTCCTGGAAGTCCACGTGGACCCTAATCAAAATTACAGCTTTTAAATTCTTAATTGATTAAGCAATGCAACAATGGAGAAGGGAATATAGTCTCCTCACTTTAACACATAATTGTGAACATTTTACAACGTGACTATGTAAAGTGACAAACAGGGACGTAACTCGAAACCTCAGGGCCCCGGTGCAAGAATCTATCTACCCTCTCCCTCCCTACCCCCTTCTCACTATCTACCCTCTCCTCCCTACTTCTCACTATCTACCTCTCCTCCTACCCCTTCTCACTATCTACCCTCTCCTCCCTAACCCCTTCTCAATTATCTACCCTCTCCTCCCTAATCCTCTTCTCACGATCTACCTTCCTCCTACCCCTTCACACTATCTACCCTCTCCTCCCTACCACCTTCTCACTATCACCCTTCCTCCTACTTTCACTATCTACCCTCCTCCCTACCTCCCCTTCACTATCTACCCTCCTCCCAACCCCTTCTCACTATCTACCCTCTCCCAATCCTCTACCCATCTACCCTCCTAACCCCTTCACTATTCACTCCTCTCCCTACCCTCTTCACGATCTACCTCTCCTCCCTACCCCTTCTCACGACTTGCCCACTCTCCTCACTCCCTTTGTAGGTCACTACTGCGGTAGTCTGTGGTGGGCGCGAGGCCTCTGTTCATACATTTGCTTCACTGCTGAGCGCCAGCATATGATGTCATATGCCGGTGCTCAGCGTGAAGAACCGGCACCGGAGACAGACGCCTCACGCTCCCAACACTGCAGTCTGGGCAGCTCTGAGGCAGGCGGCAGCGGCGGGGAGCAGAGGAGTCCTGGAGTTCTGTCAGTCAGGGGGGCCCAAAATGTGCCGAGCGGTTGTTTTTAGCAACCGCTTGGCACCCCTTGGGCCCCCCTGACTGACAGAACTCCAGGGCGCAGTCGCGACCCCTGCGACCCCGGTAGTTCCGCCAGTGGTGACAAATTAAGAAGTGACTAAATTGTTAAACTAGGCTTAATATTTACCTGGATACCTGGTTCTCCAGATGGACCACGAGGACCCTATGAATATTAATACATGACAACCATAGTTAACTATCATACACTGTTACTTTCTATAAAGAGCTATACATTGCATCATGATTTAGTAAAGTTGATGAAGTATTTATATATGATATAGTCTTACCTGAGGCCCTTCTGTGTCAATACCTGGAGGTCCAATCTCTCCAGGTGGTCCTTGAACACCAGGCAATCCTCTTTCTCCCTATTAAATGGCTACCGTTAGTCACTTTTTATCTTCATACTGACAGTATATATTATGATGTCTTGTCATGCCAATGTATCTTTGTATGATTATTGTTTCCATAATGATGATAGACTACCAGTATGCTTCTAAAGCCTCTGAGACAGAGGTAGGCCTATTTCAAACAGATTAAGGTAGTAAATATACTGTATTTGACATACGGTACTTCATCATACAGTCATGATAATATCCTGAAGCAACAAGATCAAGCCAAACATATGTTGGTATATATGACATTTCTATTCTTTTTTCACATAAACCCATGATTTATAAATCACACAGACCTTTAAACATGTGGCTTAGAAGCACTTTGGTTTTGTATAATAATTAACATTACCGATGTTATTACAAATGCAGTATTATTATTTCACAGGACTGTATATAATTTCATGCTACCGTCTGACATTTAGCAAGGTCAGGAATATCATCGTGATGACCCCAACAAAAATATACTTATATGCTTATAAATGTATTAGGTCCCTGAAGATTCTAAAAGATTTAAAGCTTACCTTAGCAGTTATATATTTATAAAAAGTTATATAAAGTATCTGTTAATAAAATAATGACTTACCTTAGGACCTCTGGGGCCTGTTGTTCCAGTTATACCACTAGGCCCCTAAAATAAATTATAATTATGATGTTCTTGAGATAGCTCAAAAAGTACAAAAGTTCATAATAAAAAAATCCATCACATTTGTTCAGACCAAAGCTAATTCAAGTATAATTCTAATAAAATTGCAAAAATGGAATATTGCATCCAAAATGAAAATGTTATCGACAAGATACCACCATGAACTAGATGCCACTCATCCATCTCACTTTTGTTAAACCATCTTTTCTACTCTCTCACCCCATTTACACCAATAATCTATATTATTTGTGGTTATTCATAAATAATTTAAAAAAATAATAAATGTGCAGTCAGCAATACCAAGAGTGATGGATTAGGAGGAAAAATGTTCTGTTTTGTTTTGTGCTCATTTTAGATAACACAAAATTAAAATATTACTCGCCCGCCTAATACAGCAATAGAGATATAGGAAAACCTTTGAAACAATTATGGTTCTGGAACTCTTTCTGTCGCCGTCTGCATCATGGGTATAGTGACATTCAAGGAAATGTCAGCAACAAGTAGAAAATGTCCTTTCATCCATGTCAAGAAAGCAGTGCATGAATCTCAGAAATAACAATTGTTGGAAACAAATTGTCTATCAAGACTAGATAATCTTACTGGTGCCCCAGGTAAGCCAATTCCAGGTGGTCCTGTCTCTCCTTTTGGACCTGGAGGCCCAGGAATTCCGTCAATGCCCCCAGACTCCCCCTATGGAATAAAAAAAACCACTCTAGATCAACCTATTGCAAATTCTGTATTTAGGTCAGGAAAATGTAAATAATTGAATTGCGAACTAAGGTTCCATCCAGCCATTATCTGTCACATAATAAAGTGAACAATAATCTTGTTACCTGGAGTTCTTTATAGAATAAATTATGTATAACAAAATGGTGGTCTACCATGAAGCATAAAAAACAAATAGCCCAAATACATCTAAAATATACAAAACAAAAACGTATCAATAACACTAAACTGAGGATTGTAAATTGAGATCACAATATACTGTAGGTTGAAATTCTTTAAACTCATTGTGTGAAATGAGCAGCATAACAAAAATTGCTCAAGTGATGTAATTTTGCATGTCCATTTGAACTTCCTGTGACATAAAAGAGTAGACCCCTCTTCTGCTTCTTTACCAGTGTGCCTTAACGTGTGTTAATTGTCAAATATCGGTTTTAATGTTAGTATTTTTTGCTTTCCCTTTTTAAGCAACATATTCAACTGGTGCTCTATATAATATAATATAGTAATACATGTAATATAGTAATAACCGAAGGGCAATACTTAAAGGAGTATGGGATCATGTAACTGTCCTATTATCACTTGGATATTTGCAATCCCTGTAGTATTAATCTGTCCTTCATATATCATCCATGTTTAAAGGATGCATGTTTGCCACATGTAGCCGGCTGTAAACCAAAAGTAATAGTTAATGACCTTGATGAGGGTCTTAATAAGTCTAGGTATGAAGCTATTTAGATGTGTCTAAGCAGTGTTCATGTTTCCCACGTCCAGTCTGGAAGGTTTAAGAAGTTTCAAACACAATTCAAATTTCAAATAAATATTTTTTATAAAGTTACATGTCACTATACTCTGTCACTGTCTATCAACTATTCATTTTGGTAAGTTCATAAATGAACTAATGAACTACCAATGACACATGGAAATTGTAGTAAGGAGCACATTGTGTTCCAAGCAGGTATATATTTGTACTCTTATTATGTAAATCACACCCTGCTGTTTTCTGCTTGATAATATTTTTTTTTCTTTATACGATTCCCTTCTGGAGGTTATGATTTTGCACCGTTTCATATATCTAATGGTGCATTTTAATCAAGATTGTCTTGGCAAGAAACAGTTGAGGAATGTATGTGAAATACAAATGTTTTTTTACAAGTGAAACAGAAAATGCAAATAAGAATGCTGAAATGTATTCAAGTGGACATTGTTAGGCTTAAAAGAAAAAAAACAAAATCTAGAAATAGGTACCTTTTCTCCTTTAATGCCTTGTTTGCCAGGAACACCATGTTCTCCAGGTAATCCCTGTTTCCAAAAATGTTTTAGTAGTTAATAGCCATACAATTATTTGATATTGTTGGTAAACATTGTTTTAATTATGTAAGAACGACCACAACAAACACTGATTTATTCTGTTATAAGATATTTTTACTACTCTGTATGTTTACCTACAAGCCAAATTTGTGGCTCACTGTAAATTTCAATTTTCCATACTAAGGTTTTAATTAAAACTATGGTCTCTCCCTTTCTCACTCTGTCTCTCTCTCTCATTCTCTCTCTCACTTTTCTCTCTCTCTTTCTCTCCCCTCTCTCTCTCTCCTGGCCTGGGGGCATGTAAAAACCACATGGCCCCATTGGCCCCTTACCTCCCCAACATATGCACTGCCACAAATACATACACTTACACAAACTTATACACTCACGCTAAAAAACATACTTAAACTAACATACACTTACGCATGCTCACTAAACCACATTCATTCTGACAGACTTACACATTCTTGTCAACAAACACTTAACACATACACATCCATGCTAACACACATACACATCCATGCTAACAAACAAACGCTTACACATTCATGTTAACACACACTTATACATACATTCTCATTTTAACGTACATACATTCATACATTCATATTCACTCCATTACAGTCACCCACACTCATCCCCCCCCTCTCGTACCCCCCTTACCTCCCTGCCAGCATTCTTTCTCCCCGTGCGAGATTGTTCACAAAAGGCCAGTCTGGGCATTCGCTCCCCTACCCCGGGGACGGCCCATACCTTTACACTGTGCATGAATTCAAGTGGGCTTCTGTGCTTTTACAGTACATCTCCAATTCACTTATGCAAATGCTACCCACGTTCAGTTGTTAATCACAAATGTGTAATTATTCAGGTTGGTTTTACCTCTTTCCAGCAAAATGCAAAAAGGTGTATATCTTGAAAACCTTAAACTTGGCAAGCATTTGTCTTTGCAAATTATATATCTTAGGAAAGTCCAGGGACCAAATCATTGCTAAACATTATGTTTATTGGATAAAATAAAATGTTATTAGCAAGAGTGTTCTTGGATTTGGTTTCTGATACATAAATGGATTTGTTTTCTGCTAATTACATGTATTACTTTACCAGACTGCTGTATTAACGTAAACATATACATATAAAGAACTCTTGTGCTGCCTCAGCCAGACAACAAGATAGACAACAACGACCTACACAAAGAATACATGGCTGTCATTAACCAGACATTCCACTCCAAATCTGGTGTTCAAGGATCAAGGGGTATCATTTTTCTGAAACATTTGGAAGCTGGAGAAAACTGCAGACACTTGACACCTCACAGAAAACATAAACAACTAACTCCATAGAATGATGTTGGGTGGGAAAAGCTATTAAAATGTAGCCACAAAGCCTTCATTTGTGTATATAGTCTGTTCATTTCCACTGAAAGCCAGATTGTGACCTCGAGAAATTATACTACTGCTGATTTCAACATATGGTAGACACAGCATGGATAGAGTAAAACTTCACTAAACCAACTACAGACACTACAGACACTAAAACAAGCACTGACATCATTTCAGTGTTCATCGGAGGTTACCACAAAATAAATCCAGGCCAAGTCCTTAGGTAGTTGCAATGGAGTAAAACCATCAAATTGAATGTGTGGCAGCCAAAAATGGGTTAAGTAGACAACAAATGCAGAGGTCAACATCAACATTAAATAGATCTGGCTTTCATGCATGGAATGGATTGCAGGTTTGAATACATACATGAACAGAAATAAGGAAGACTACAACAGTACCTGAGGGGGAACTTGTACTGCTTGGGAAAGCCAATGAATGTTATAATGTTTCTGAAATGCTACAGTATATTCATATAGTTAGGTTAGTTGGGAAATGTTGGAAGCTGCTTGCTTAGTCTGTCATCAAGTGCTGCCTATTACTTATTGCGTTTGCTCCACCATCATTTCATTCCCATCACAATTTTTCCCCAAATACCATGTTCTGAAACCTGGCTAACCTCTTGTAACACCGCTTCTCCCGCTGCTTCTTCCTATGGTGGCCTCCACCTCACTCACACTCCTTGATCTGATGACAGGAAGGGTGATGGGGTAGGCTTCCTACTCTCCCCAACTTGTACTTTTCACCCTATTCCCTCTCCTCCATCACTCTCTTTCTCCTCTTTTGAAGTCCATGCTATCCAACTATTTAATCCCATAATACATAGCTGTTATACACCGTCTCCCTGGTCCGGCTAACATCTTTCTTGACCACTTCTCCTCATGGCTGCCCCTCTTTCTCTCTTCTGATATTCTCTCTGTTATCCTTGGGGACTTCAACATCCCAGTTGACACCCCATTAAGTCCCATGGCTTTAAAATTTCTTTCGATTACCCCCTCTTTTGATCTCACACAAAATATTAACTCCCCTACTCATGATGACTCATAACTCCCCTACTTATTTTTTCTAGCATGTGCTCTCTCAAATAACACCTCCCTTATCTCTCCCCTGTCTCATAACCCTAAACGACTCTTTAGTACTTTCGATTCCCTTCTTCGAACTATCCCTACTACCCCTTTCACTAACCTTAATCCCTCTGACTTTCCCACATACTTCAATAGTAAGAGTCCTCCTACCCACTGACCTCTTCTCCCTAAATTACATTACATCAATTCTCTGCTGTCACTGAAGAGGAGGTACGTTCTCTTCTTCTTTCCTCTTGTCCAACCTCTTGCCCCCTTGACCCGATCCCTTTCCATCTCACCCAGTCTCTTTCATCTACTCTTGTCCCTACTCTAGCTCACATCTTCAACGTCTCCCTCACTACTGGATCTGTCCCATCCGCTTTCAAGCATGCTATCATTACCCCAATCTTGACAAAGCCCTCCCTTGACCCGACTGATCTGTCCAATTACCATCCCATCTCCCTACTTTCTCTCAACTCTAAGCTTCTTGATAGAATTGTGTATACCCAATTAACCAAGTTTCTTGACTCCAACTCCCTACTTGACCCTCTTCAATCTGGTTTTCGCCCTCGACACTTTACTGAGACTGCCCTTGGTACTTACAAATGACCTACTAACTGCTAAATCCAAGGGCCTTAGAGGCATATATTAAAAGTTTAGGATGTTTGCAGGTATTACTGTTTTGAGAACTTTTTAAGATCATTGTGATGTAAACTGACTTGCGGTTATTTTTATTACTATTACACATAACTAAATTAGACTTACACACTGCTCTAACTCCCTCTGTCAAAAGATACCTTATTTTAAAGCTCCTAACGGCGATCTGTTTTATTATGACTAAGTAAGTGGGCTGGTAATGCTTCCCTGACGTATGTAATTGCTATAAATATTCACCGCTTTTATCAACAAGCAACAAGAGAAAAAAAGAGAAAAAGAAAAAGATCACAGACATCTAAACGGTCACAATTACCGGTGATCCATCACATAAAACTACACATACCACGTTCCCTGGTGCTCCTTGTGGTCCAATAGGTCCTGGTTCTCCTTTTGTACCCTAAATTATAATCACAACAATAAACTTACAATTGTTTTATTAAAATTGCTACAAGTTATTTTTTTCTAATAAAAAAGCCTATGTCATATGGTTGATGCTACCCTGCCAAAAAGACCCTTATTTATTTGTGCTAATCTTGAAAAATAGCATGCACAAAAACAGCCTCCTAACAAACAATTCCATGTACGGCCTTTAATACCGACATCTTATGGTAAGAGTCTATGAACCAGTTATTGGATTTTCTGCAGAAGTAATTACGTGGCTTCTGTGATCCCTGGATTTCAGTAATTACCTTACTGTGAAAGAAAACAACACAGTGGCAAATGAAACGTTACCTGTGGGCCCGGTTCTCCAACAAATCCTGGTAATCCTGGATCTCCATGTTCACCCTTAGAAAGAATTCAGAGAAAAACGATCATTATTTTGCTCTTATAAATTTTAAACAGAGCTACAAGCTATGCCGTTTTCTTTTATTTTCTAATCTGGTAGCTAGCTTGCAAAAATATCTGTTTCTATTTTTCCGATTGTTGTTGGCAAGTCCCTTCTCACGCACTTCTGAGGATAAAAATAAGAATCTAGAGGCATTGGGCCTCTTCACTGCCATTGCCAATGAGAGTATTTCATGAGAAACCAATGAGAAGTGTACAGTATAGATGTACTGTATATATCCCTGGTATTTTTTACACCCTAACATCCCCTCAAGCCACTGGAAAACAAAATGAGCAGAATATCATAAATATGTTAAATTAAATAGCACCAAAGTTAACTGACCTTAAGCAGTCATTAAAAACACAGCTCTACTTGGTAAATAGGTCTTAAACCTTAATAATATATTTGGCTACTACGCAAGTAAACTCAAAATGAACAAGGATCTTTTTAAAAATCTCTGAACTTCTACAAAATATTGAACTACTTATGCCAGATTCTAGCAGCTGTTATAATAATGGAGATACCAGAAATGTATCCTAGAAGATCACGACCAAGGTTGGTTGTGGGTTACTAATGGATCATCTGGAAATGTATGCTTATATTTTCCTTTTATCCCTTCTATATAAAAACACTGGAGCATTCCACTGGTTTCTAGATAGATTTCTCCATATTTTGCACATTGGCCCAGTTTTACGCCCAGTTTTACTCCCAGTTTTGCTTTGGCAGTTGTGGTGTACACAAAATATCTGTGACTTAGTATATAAATTATCATGGTATCACTTTAATGGGAAACATAACACAACGAAAAGCATTGATGCAGGAAATTATACCAAAATGCATAAAAGGACAACGATTTTGGATGTTATTCTGTGCAATATGCAAATACTATAAAGGATGTTTTTGGAGTGTGGTACAAATGGGAAGCCAGTGATCCAGCCGGATGACCCTGGCAGAAGAATTGTGAACGGACTGAAGTGACAATAGCCAGCTGGTGGGAGTACAAGTTAGTAAAAGATAGTGGCAATCACGGAAGTAAATTGAATGAAATACTGAAAATGGGTTTGGGATGGATCTTATAATATATTATAATAATGCGTTAATTTAAAACTACTGAAAGGTTGATAACAATGTGATTTTGTCAGCACACAGGGTAAACAGGGTAAAAATTAGGATTTTATTTGAAATTGGGAAAAGCAGAGGAGAGCAAAAGGAGAATGAATGTACTAAATAATGTAACTGGTCTTTATGCATATACATGAAAATAATAAGTAAATAAGTAAAACTAATGTTATGTATCTTCCTTAGTAAATAATCCTAATCATGTCAGTTGATTTTTGGTGGGGGCCAAATCCCTCTGCACCTATGTTCTAGGAGCTTGGGATGTTTTCTGTATACCAGTGTTATCATAGCCTTCTATAGAGCTACAGATCAAAATTGGGTTTACAATTTTTTTTTCTAGATGCTGTACGCTATAGCATAAATAGCTAATAATAGATTGCAAAGTCACATAAAAAGTCTTTAAGAAAAGATTTACCCCTAGCCACAGCTCTGGAAAAAAAGTGTCTGTCTTTTGCCATTTGAAACATTGGGAGATATATATAAAGTATGCAGCAGTCTAGACTTTCACTCTAGGCAAAATTCCAGATCATATAAAATAATAATAATAATAATAATAATAATAGTGATAACAGATAAAGAGTGGCTATTTGTCTACACCGTGGGATATAAACATGTTATATGAATGGTTCTTTAAAATTATCCTGCAGAGTTATGTTTAGGGTGTTGACAATGTTGTCTACACTTTTCAAAGGCAACATTGATGTAATAAATGACTGTTCTGGGTCTTCATGATCTGGGTTTTTAGACTCAAAAAAATGTATGAAACATTTTGATAGGTTCCTGGTCTGGTTAATGTAATGACACTCTGCCTCATACACAATTGAAACACTTAATATTTTAAGTAATACAATTAACCTTACTGCTCATAAATTATATTAAAATTATGGCATAAACCTTATTTAAGACAGAGACAAAATCTCTGTAAAGTGTAAAATGCATGTATAAACTTAGATAAAGTAAAACAAAAATCAATATATCACCTTTGCTCCTTGCTCGCCCTTAATTCCAATTTCACCCTAAAAAATATATACAAACATTTATTCATAATAACCTAATTTGAAGCAAAGATGTTGGAGAGTTAACAATATGCATTGCAGCACAAAGTGATTTCTGTTAATACAGCTTGCATTATACTGTAACCAGAATTGAAGAAACTATGATTACCACGTATAAATACATTTGATACATAAACTTAACTAAAGGTAATGAAATATTTAAAGATTTGTTGTTATAAACAAGGAATGGTTTCAAATGATTGTCTAGAAACATGAATATGAAAAACGAATATTTAGCCACTGACACCTTCCGTAATGTTCTGAATAATGACACCTATTTGCATGCGGTTTTCTTCAATAGATAGAGATAATGTTAGCTTTTGTTGGGCTATCGCATTGAATATTTCAACATAAATACAGGCATTCTAGTGTCATTCTTCATGTTTCACATAAATTAGTTATGAGCAGAAATTTAAAAAGTTTACCAATGCTTACCAATTCAGACGCTTATACAAAAAGAGTAATAAATGCATCATAGTTGCCAATAGTTATGATGCAGTCAGGTCAGTTTCAATAGAAGCCCTATTATCACAAAGTGCTGTATATTGCCAGGATTACTACGGACCTTGTAATACCACAACACGAAATGGAGGAGATGGGACAGTGATACCGTTATACCATTATACCATCTCACTGACCATGGATGGTGGGTGAAGATGCGTTCTGATGTCACAACGGTCAGGACACTCGGTAGATATTCTGATTAACAGTTTAGAATGCTTTCAATTATAGTGGATCTTAATTACTTTACAATGCCTAGATTAACAGCCTAGAAAAAAACTGTTTTCTCTTCAAAACATTATATAAAATGTCATTTTGGGTATTTATTGCATGCTTCCTAGCAAACACCTAGCATAGTAGAATTCTAGATCTCCATGTACCGTCTTGTCTTGGTGAGCCTAATGCATTTGTTCTAGATTTTAACTTTTGTGTAAGGAGACATTATGGGGTCCACGAGTGATATCCAAAGTAATCTTATTTATTCACCTTAAATATGTCACTACTACTGGAATACTGATTTTGAAAGTCACAAATGTGAATGTTTGTTTAAGAAATATAAAGAATAAAAATAGATGGTTGGTTAAATGTAAAAAGGGTTATACAGATATTCAGTTGAACAACAAACTTAGCATACTGGTTCAAAGACAGAATAGACAGATTGGTTGGGGCGCAGGTACATATAAGGGAAGAAAACAAATATATATAGTGTAAAACGTAAAAATGTGAAAATAATATGTGAAGATGTGAATGCACTCACAGACAGATGGAATGCTTCAGGCCTTTCAAGTGGTTTTAAAAGTAGATGCTTTAATAAATCTTCATATGAAATCTAAAAAATAAAACTGGACATGGTGCAATATCTTCATAAAATACTTATAAATATTTCAAATTGCACTCACAATTGTCCATGTGTAAAAACGAGCAACTGTCCACCGGGAAGGAGAAAAGGGTCCCGTATAGTTCTTCTGAATAGTAGTTAAATCCACTGTGGGGTCCTTCTGACGCGTTTCGCCGTGTGGCTTCCTCAAGAGAAGGTTTTTCTATTCGATAAAGCATCTACTTTTAAAACTACTTGAAAGGCCTGAAGCATTCCATCTGTCTGTGAGTGCATTCACATTTCCACATATTATTTTCACATTTTTACTTTTTACACTATATATATTTGTTTTCTTCCCTTATATGTACCTGCGCCCCAACCATCTGTCTATCTGCATATATATTCGCATTTTGAGGAAGAGTGCCTTTTTGGGCTGCTGCGGTAAACTGGGAAGTATATCACTTTTTATCTCATATAATTTATAAAATTTTGTACACGTGATATAGCACATATTTTTTTTGGTTCAAAGACATACTTACGGGATCACCCTTTTCCCCCTTTGAGGCACAATCAACCTGTGAATATAAACTAAAATTAAATCT
This sequence comes from Spea multiplicata, assembly GCA_009364415.1. Taxonomy (NCBI): domain Eukaryota; kingdom Metazoa; phylum Chordata; class Amphibia; order Anura; family Pelobatidae; genus Spea; species Spea multiplicata. Next base: position 15,650 of record VKOC01001618.1, on the reverse strand, counting down.
TATACTATAAGCGTAATTATCATTTGATAATCCTGTGTTACATCACATTTATCAACAAATCGTATGTATTTCACATTTAATAACTGACCCTAAAATAACAGTATACAGTAGTGCACTGCATAATTTATCCACCCTATATTTTGAATAGATTCTGAATAAATTATGACTGACCCCATTGTCCAGTATGGTTAAAGGGCTAAGGATCACTATGTACTGTTCTACCACTTGTTGTGGAAATTCTTACATGTGGTTGTCCTTTCTCAGGACATGTCCCCTACCTGGCAGACCATTCATGTTCATTTACAAATTTCATTTGTTTATTGTTTAGTTGAAGTCACCAGGGTAGGCCAATAAATTCCATCAACCTGGTGTCCCTGCAGAACAAACTATTACCGGTACATTTTCTCTAATAGTTTATTTTCTAAAGGGAAGTTGACAAGAGCAGTTGGGGTTTTAACTCTCTTCACTATTCGTTATGAAGAACCGACAAACTGCTCCATCAAGAAAGGCTGAGTTGGTCCTGTACAATGCATAATTCAGTGCAGGGGCGTAACTAGAATCCTGAGGGCCCCGGTGCGAGAATCTGTTAAGGCCCCCCCCCAACTCTTTCCCTTTCTATATATCTTTCATCTATCTCCCCTTCTCCTCCCTACCCCCTTCTCACATTCTCCCCTCTCATACCTCCTACCCCCCTTCTCACGATCTCCCCTCTCCCTCCCCTTAACCCCTTCTTCACCACTTTTTACCCTCTCCCTCCCACCCCCTTCTTCCACAATTCTACCCTCTCCCTCCCTACCCCCCTTATGCAATCTATCCTCTCCCTCCCTACCCCCTTTTCACAATCTACCCTCTCCTTCCACCCCCTTCCACAATCTACCCTCTCCCTCCCTACCCCCTCTCACAATTCTACTCCTCTTCCCTCCTTACACTCCCTCTTCACGGATCTACCCCTCCCCTTCCCTACTCCCCCCTTTCTCACGATCTACCCTACCCCCCTTCTTCATGATCTACCCACGTTCCTCCCTTACCGCCCTTTGTAGTTAGTTGTCACTTACCGTCAAACTCCTGTTGTTGGGAGTGTGATGGCGTTTGTCTCTGTTTGCTGGCGCTTCACTGCTGAGCGCCGGCAATATACATCATATGCCGGTCGCTTTCAGCGTGAAGTGCCATTGCACCCCGTGAGACAAAACGGGCCTCACGCTCCAACCACTGCATCTCGGGATCGCTTGAGGCAGCGGCGCAAGAAGGCTGGCGGTTGGGAGCAGAGGAGTCCTGGATTTCTGTCAGTCAGGGGGGCCCAAGAGTTGCCGAGCGGTCGTTTTTAGCAACCACTCAGCACCCCTTGGGCCCCCCTGACTGGCAGAACTCCAGGGTCCGGTCGCAGTCGCGACCCCGGTAGTTCCGCCACTGATTCAGTGGGTATCCTATGCATCATACAGGGCCAGCTAAGATCTTTCAGCAGTAGTGGTTTACTGGGGTTGTACGCAGGGCCGGATTAAGAGCTTTTTGGCCTTTTTATGGAAATAAATAAAATGGACAGAATCTCGGCATCCATATCAAATGGATAAAGATGACATCAGTGCTAGGCAGATTGTATAGGATAGAATCTAATGTAAAGGGATTGGGGGTACCTCAGTACACTAAAGAAAAAATCATCATATACAGGATGCCTGAAGCCACAAGTTAGTGCTACTAATCCATTGAAATACTTTACTTTTCCTCTCACGGATTTCTGATAGTACAACATGGACGGGTTATCTTAGAAATACCCTTTATATTGTTAGGGATCTAGTATACTAGCTTGTATTTGATGAAGCATCTTTATGACTGTACATATAATATTAAATATGCCTCTACATATATGTGCTTCTTTTTAGAAAAAAAATGTACACACACTAATCAAACTTTTTTGATGCCAAAATGCCTGGAATGATCAGAAAATATAACTCACTGAATTATGTCTATTAGGTGCTCTAAAATAATTTGATGCGTTACTAATTACTAACAGTACTTTGCTCTGTATTTGTTGAACGGAGAAAAAAACTTTTGCTAATTTTTAATGAAATTCACAAATTGTGCAGTTCAGTTAAGCCTCATATCATTTTGTAATTATTATCCAATGATATATCCACAGAGACCAATTTACTCAGTGCCTCTAAATAAGCCTGACCATCAAACTGGATACTAGACCTAATAAAATCATTTTAAACAGAAGAGATCTCGATAATGTGTTTTGTCTGGGAATTCACACCAGATGGAAATTGCATGAAATACAGATAGGCTTAACATATCGCTCCTGCCAACACTGAGGTCCCAGCGTGACTGTAAGCACCGAAACTGGCATCGTTCTGGAGCAGCCCCTCACAGCCAGCATTATATTTCAACTATCTTTTAATATATTAGTTTAAAGATCTCTGTATGTCTGTTCATTTTCAGGTACACCGAATGATTTTTTTAAGATCACCATAGGCAACAATGTATGTTCTGTATTTATTTTTGTTCACATTTGTGTCTATTAAAGCTCAGTTGTGAAAATTTGCTAGGGGGAGCATTCGATTCACAGAAACAGACAGTATATTGTCTAGAGTTAAGTCTACAGAAGAACCACAAACAATCTAATCTAAGTTGACATATCGGAATGATATTCATTCCTTGGAACTCTCTGGGTTTGACCTGGAGTCCCCTCTCCAGGTGAAGCAGTGCTTTCTCAGTTTCTGTATCATTTATAATCTACCTAGGTCTCCAGGTCACCTTCTCTTGGCAGGAGAGCACCACTTGGCTATGGCCACAACCTACTACTTTCCCTCTTATCCCTTAACTTATTTAAGGTTATCTGGGGCTAGCCCACCTCCATGCATGGCTAGCCTTGCCTCTGACATGTCTACCCTTGCCTCCATATAAAGCCAAGGGGGAGCTACAGGTATGGTGATATTGGAGAGAGAACATTGACAGCTGACAGGTTAACCAATGAACTAAAACACATCCCCCCCTCAACTTTAGCCACTCATAGGGGGTTGATGATCCACGAAGCCTCAAATAATCTCTAACCAGACAGGGGCTGAAAAAGAAAATTGGGTGTTGTATACTGTATGTAGTCTATATAGTCTATTATCTTGTTCCTGTGATTCCTGAGTTTTCTTAAAGAGGATTAAGTTCCAATCAAAACAAATGAAATCAGATTACCTGTTCAGGCTATTCTAGTTGACATTGAGTAAAACAATATGTTGTGATATTTACAGGAAGAGTAGTTAGTTAGTTAATGTATAATAGTATAATAAGGGACTGCTTGATTACTGGAACAGACATTTCAGTACTGCATAGAGAACTTTATGATTTTGTTACAATCAATCAGAAATCATTCAGCTTAAAAAACACGTGCAAATATTTACTAACAGACGATGAGAATATTGGTTTTACTTGTGCGTGGACTAAAATGCCATTGCATTTATTATTATAAATTCTGACAACAGCACATTACCGCTGTGTACTTCTTAAGAAAGAAGATCATAGATTCTTTTTATATGATTTTTATAATCACGAACCATGCAGATCAGCATCCACACAAGGCTATTTTGTTTGAAAATAATGATTTTACAGAAAGCCATTTCCCTGTATTTATTAGCTTTGTTCTTGCCTCTCTGCTGGCTAGGCACTAAACCTTATGGATTTTATGGCAATTGCTTCACATGCTGTACAATTTGAAAACCTAATTTGCACTGTTATATAATTACCAATCCTGGCAGGCAAGGCAATCCTCTTGGACCGATGTCCCCCTACAAATAAAAACAGTAAGAAAACAACTGGAGTGAGCCTAGCACAAAAAATACAACATTTACCAAGTGTCCACAAGCTTATATTTTAGAAAAGCTCATAAAACTAATGCTTTCCTGTAGAATTGGAGCAGAGATGATAAGCACTGTAATTTCTATAATAAGGATGAGTTTACTACACGAGGCTAGAGTAAACGACACATTAAATAATAATCAAGCCCTTGCATTGAACAAATTATTATCTATTCCAGCTATACATTTGTTAGAAAACAGGCAGTAAATGTAATGCAGATAAGACAGATTAAAAAAAAAGACAATTCTTCTCAACTGTGTGTGTGTGTTTCTGCATTTATTTCTCTTACAGCGTTTTTACATCCAGACCCAAGATAAAGATTTAAAGGGGAATTTTTCACAATGGACCAGCTTTAGAATTTGCATGAGAATGAGAACCACAATGCAATATGTGTTTTGAGCCATTAATTTAATAATGGTAATAATAATAATAATTAAGATATAGTCTTCAATGTTATTACATAATTGATAATATGTTCTTTGTATAATTCAAGTTTTGTCTCATGGGCATCTGCAAAAAATATTGGGAAGCTAAAAAAGAAAGAAATAAATGTGCATTTATCACCGAGTTGAGTTCTATCTATCTATCTATCTATCTATCTATCTATCTATCATAATCTGATACAGGGAAGCTGATTTTCTATCTATCTATCTATCTATCTAGTCACCGAGGCGAGTTCTATCTATCTATCTACTACTAAATCTATCTACTCTATTCACCGAGCTGAGTTCCTATCTTCTATCTATCAATTATCTGATCATCTAAAAATCTAGGATTATCTATCACCGAGCGTGGTGTCTATCTATCTATCTATTATCATATCTATGCTATCTATCTATCTATCTATACACTGCGAGCTGAGTTCTATCTATCTATCTATCCTATCTATCTAGTCTAGTCTATCGAAGGAGCTGATTTCGAGCTGAGTATCTATCTATCTATCTATCTATCTATCTATCTATCTGTTTGTTTTGAAAGCATTTGTAATAAAACAAATCTAGGATGAATTATGGCACTTAAAACACAGTCTAAATAGCATTTCTATTACAGCGCACGAGAGATAAAAGTAGCAAAAAAGTAATTCATAGAGTTGGACAACCACTTTATTTTTTCATGTAAAATAAATTAGTTTCCTGACACATCTTTACACTTCTGTTTAGAACGGTATGAAAGACAAAATGTTTGGAAAACAATTTATCAAAACTAGCTTACTATGATAATTTCAAGATGTAAATGAAATCCTTGGTTCAAGTGCTTTGGAAAGACAAGTTTCAGTGGAAAAAAGAAGAAATATTGAATGTGACACTTTTATAAGTAGCATCTCCTATACAGAGTCATGTTTATTATACATCTAGAATATGGCTTGTTTTGTTGTGTATATTCTTTTTGCCTTCTACATATTGCACAAATTATTGTGTAAAACATGATGATCATATGAATAATAGATTTCGTACTTTAAATCAATTTGGTACACTTATAAAGAACATATTTTATTCTATATTATTAGCTATTAAAATACTTGTGTCATTTTAACATGATGTTAAAATGTTGCAGTAAATATATGTTACGGGTTTATGCCTCATTAGTGTTTCATTTATTTAAGATATATTACACATGTCAGGGAGGCACATGTATAATATATAAATGTACCATATACTATAGATGCAATGGTACAATGATACCCAACATAAAAAAAGAAAAGCTAGCACAGTTTCGCTTCTAACAAGTGGCATGAAACATCAGATCGCAGAGGAGGAATTGAGCAATGCCTTCCTATCTTAATGTTTTTTGTCTACTATTTTAATGAGCGGAGACAATGTCCTTCCAAGGCTACATGTGTAGAGACATGGGGTGATAAGTTTAATGGACAAAGATTAATGTACTAGTCGCCTTGCGTTCATGGACCAAAAATGATTTGGACAAATTCCTGCCCTTTTGAAGGGCTTTTCCCTTTCGTAAACAAAATTTTGAGTCACTCACTCTCGCTCCGTCACTCACGCTCACTCTCTGCTTCGTTTTTGTTTCGTTGAGGTCCTCATTTTCAGACATTCATATGTATTGATGGAATTGGCAAATTTTGTTATGATTACAATCTGAATGCACAAGTCTAAATTATAGCACTCTGTAGTTTGGTTTATTTTTAATATACAGTTAGGCTTAATATGATATGGTAGTGCCACCTCTCCTAGTAGTTCAAGTTCTTGATCTGTAAAATGCATTGTGATCACAGAACAGTTGTGTCTATAACTTTTATTCCTGCACTCATTTACAACATCATTGCATACACAAATGTGGAACACACATAGAACTGACAGCAAGAATAAGCTATTTAAACACTGACCAAAATCAGCATTTAATAGTGACTCGTAGCAAAAATAACATAGCGATTAAAGACACATACTAAAGAACATTCATCATTTATATAAAATGACCACAGTGTTATTTACCTTTTCCCCCTTTTCTGGAACATATCCACTGGATCCATGTTGATTCTAATAAAAAAAAATTTATCATATTAGTAAAACATCCAAAATATTACAAAACCATTTAGTCAAATTTAAGTGAAAGGTTTCAATGAAGTGCTAATAATGGAAGCAAATGGCCATGCAATTAACAAAGCAGTCATACGGCAATGTTATATTTAATATTTTATTATATTTAAAGAGGTTGAAAATATTTCTGTAGCCTTATATTTGAGACGATGCTTCACTGATCATAAAAGCAAAAAGTATAAGTGGGATAAATATCACTTCTAAAATCCTTGGTTCAAAATAATGGATGGAATCACCAAAGCACTTGTCTTGCGATGGCATGTCACCCAACCTGAGAAGAACAAATAACCAGTACTGAAATATAAACCTAACATTATTGTTATCTATTGATTTATAAAGATCCATCATATTCTGCAGCGCTGTACAGTCGGTAAACAGGACATAACAATTAGTGCGTAACATAACAATTTGACTTACAGAAGCAAAATAAACATGACGCACTGTATTTTGGCAAAAGCACACAAGCTCATCTGCCAAGAAAGAGAACTCATAGGGAAAGAAAGAAAAATGTCATTTAGCTAACACATAATAGCTGAACACTCTGTTCAAATCAATATCTGTTATAAAAAAGAAGGTAGACTCTACATGCCTATCCCAATTAACCTTTAATAAGGAACGCATGCCTATCCCAATTTACCCTGAATAAGAAACTCAAGCAAGAAAAGAGATGGACTTATTCTTTCCAATCAAAGTATCATTACAACTTGTATTTAAAGAAATTCAAAGTTACAATTAAAAGATGTTTGAGGCTGCTCAGGAAAATAGAATTACAAGAAAGAAATATTGGTCTCAATCCATTGACCCATCTAAACCTTAATTGGCATTTGAAATTGCATGGATTGCTATTCAACGCCCTGACTACACCACAAATAGTGTTTGTAGAAATACAGAATTTGACAGCAGAAAAGAACTATTTGGCCCATTTATTCTGCCCATTTGTTCTGATATAGAGACCTTAATCAGTTCTTAGTCTTGTCTTAAGCAGTTCAATGGGGTGAGTAGAGTACTATTGTACCTCAAATCAATGCATCATTGCAACTCAGTAAATTCGGAAAGAAGACAGATAAATGGGCAACTCTCATCAATCTACAAAATGATTGCCATTCAGTCAGATGCACTCAAATGATTTATTAGTGAGGGTCTTTTACAGCCATAATGGTGTCCAAAGGTTAAACATTTTATGTGTTGAGATCCTGTCAAAACCAGTATTTATGCATAGAGTGTTTTTATGAATGAAAGAGCATTTTTTAAGTACCAACACTGAAAACTTTACATTTTACAACTTATATTTAATTGGTACTATTGACTAATAGACATTTAAAACAGTTTTGGGCTTTACCGACAAAAAAGATTAAGATTAAGTTTTGTATTTGTTTGCAGACATCACATGTTTTTTTTTCAATTTAAGTGGCAAATGAGAGCTCTATTAATTTGCAACTTAAGTATTTGATGGTATTGGACTCCTTCCAAACGTTTTGAGTGTTTCTCAGGTGTGCTCATATTGTTTTTCCAGTTTCCTATGGGAGATCTGCCCAGGTGGTAATTCTGTTAGGGCTCACCGGTAAGTGTGATATCTCCATGAATCCAGTACAGGACCAATGCTACTATAAGGGCAAATTACATGGCTGCCAAAAGTGCTTTGCTAGAGGGAGTCACCACAAGGTTTCCTCCTATTGAATATTAAGAAGCATTTGCTCAATGATGAGGCACCAAGGGAATTGTTTGGCTAGGGTGCTAGAAACCATATTTTTGGTAGAGCTACCTATAGCCACATAAACTTGCAGAGACCTGGGTTAAAGTGCATTATGTTTTCTTTTTTTTCTTTTAACATGTCCAAATGGACTTTATAAAAGACATGTATTTTGCAGAGCTGTTATAGCTAACTTAGCTTATCTCTGAGAAGGCTTATATGATAATGGCATTAACACAGTGTCAACATGTCCAGTTGACAGATGGAGACATGGATGGCCCTGCTCCTGACTGACTGACAAAATCGCCACAGGCTTCTAGGTAGGCATATGTGATAAGATAAGAGCAGGGACTGATTAAGGTCTGAGTCTCTACATCAGGGAAAATGGGCAAACCAGATGGACTGAATGGTTCTTATCTCCCATCGTGTTCAATGTTTCTCACCTAAAGGCTATAATGATTTCACTGGAAAGTCGCAGTATAGCTGCCTCTTTAATAGTTAAATATTACATATTTTGGTTCTATAGCCTTTTGGGCATAATTTCTTTCAACTAGGACACTGAGATTGCTATCAGTGTTGAAGATGTGATGGATGTTTCAATAGATAACAACAGTCTCAGTGAAAGAGACTGTCTATACCATTTCAATACAAAATATACAGAAACAGGTTTGCACACTGGTTTGCATTTGTGCTGCTCTTTTTTTCTAAATATAAAGTAATTGTGTATCCATTACATAAATTAAAGTCAATATTTTTAAATGTATTTAAGCATTTTGCCACTTAATTAAAGGTAAAATATATTGATTGGAAAGTAATACATTGTGCTTGTTTGGAAGATATTGTACTACACTAAGTTTTGGACAATAGTTTTAGCAAATGGCACCTTGGAATCCATTAGGGTAATGAAAACAACTAAGGTTCATTAACATGAAAGTGTTTCCTTTTCTATACTAAGTCTGAAGCTCACACATATCTGAAGCTCTGTTAAGGTAAGAATGTTTTATTAAAACTTTGCCTCTACAAGTGCAATCACCTGGAGAATATGCATTCAAGTACAGTTCCATTTAAGCACAATGGAGCATGCAACCATTCTGTATTAAAGAAAACCAAACTAGTTTGGACCTCAAATGTGCCCTGAAAGTCAGTGGCTTTGTCAGGACTGCATTCATACTGCAACTATAAAGTTTTTTTTTTTAAGTGTAATATTATTTAAGTAATTCATTTAATTATTTAATTATACATGTATAATTATATCATTATTTTTCAACTTGGAATTTAGATATCTGATCACCCTGCCCTCCTGTCCTATATTGGACATCTTTGAAGCTGGCCAATTCAACTTACCCAATCAAATCATATATTTCTGAAAACTAGACACTCCAGGGTATTTTATCACTTTCCTTGCACTAAATCCCATACCAGGCTTTGTCAAAGTTTGTGGTAACTTTTTGTTGTGTACTTTGCTCCCTTAAACAGCTTGCGGGTGCCACCTTTGTCCCAAAGCAGTTTATCAGTGCCCTCCTAACACTCCACCACTCTGCCTATACCATCTTTGCCCCAAACAGCTTGTTTGTGACATCATTGCCCTCAAACAGCTTATCTGTTAAAACAGCCATTGTCACGAAGGGTACGCAACTGAAAGGGGTTAAAAAAAACCTACAAAATATTTAGTTTGCTCAAACTATATTTGTGGCATTAGTGAGTGTATTCATATACCAGTAAGTGATTTCAATTATTGTGGTAGGATGCACATGCTTGCAAGGTCACCACTGCGCAATGTTAAGTTCTAAAAATATCACTAGATACTTTAAAAAATATACTTTACTAATATATAAAGTGCATTTGCTTCAAAATTCGGCTGGAGGTTTATGCATTTTCATTTCTCAAGAATGCACTCCAAAAATAATGTACATTGATTCACTCTTTCTTCAGTAAAGGTTATACTTTTCATTTTCAGAAAACAAATCCCACGGGTGCCACCCTAGTTGCCTGTTTTTGTGGACTTCACCTCCAGTCATCAATATGGCTGAGAGTGATTGCAGGTGTAACCCACAAAAGCGCATTTGTCCATATTTTACTAATATATATAAATATATATATAATTATATATATATATATATTGCTGTGAAAAGTACTTGCCCCTTACAAATCTTTTACAAATATAAAAGTTTCAGATCCAGTACTCACATCCAAAGACAATGTGAGTAAACACGAGCTGCAGCTTTTCAATAATCATTTCATTTATTGAAGGTAAAGAGATAATTAAAACCTATATCACCCAGGTGAAAAAGTAATAAAAGTCATTGCTCTCCTAAATCTAATAACTGGTTGTGGCACCCTTGGGGCAACAATTTCAAACAAATGTTTGTGATACCCGTCTTTTACATGGTTTATTGCTATCATTTTCTAAAATATATTTGAAGGAAGGTTTTGACAAGCGTGTGTGTTGAGAGTGTTTTTTTATGGTAGCAGGGATCAGACATTTTGTGTTCCTGCATGTCAGCTAGCTTTTTTAAGTATAAGTGGATAGCATAAATCCTTATCTAAGTATAAATATCTACCACTGTGCACGACAGCAAGCAACCATGTTAGACTGCTGGCCTCATGCACTGGTTGTTGCTTAGTTTCGCTACACACAGCATGAGAAGGTGCTTTTTGACCAGCAGCATTTATTGCCCTGTGATCAGAGCCTGTCATTGGAAACACAAGGCTTCCATAATTACGGTACATTACATTTATTTGGATAGGGCCAGCAAATCCAATAGCGCTGTTCCAATCAGAGGAATCATTTAAAATCACACACAATAACAAACTAGTAGAAAAGGAGAAGAGGGCCCTGCTATTGCAAGCCTATAATCTTGTCGGTGGTTGAGGGGAAAGTGAAACAATAAGAGACTAACATGAAGTCTCAGGTAACTGCAACGGTTCCCTCAGCCGAGGCTCCCTTGCTGTGGGAACCGTTGAGATTTTTAAACATTACATTGCCGTAATAAAGGGTTTAAAGTCCGCTATTATATACTTAAAGGCATTTCATTAAGGGCCTTGAAAGGAGTTAAAATAATATGATTCAAGAGAATTCTGTATTTTAATTACGGCAAATTATGCTTCTTCTTTGTCTTTTATTTTTAACCGGGCTTTCTTTTTTCACAAACATGACAAAAATGATCTTCTGGAAATTACATTATGAAATGGTAGGCTTGTCATTAAACCACTTTGGCACTAGTTAGACTTTTTTGTTCGCTCATGAGCAACTTTTCTGAAGGTTCAAAAGAAACATGCCCAATTATTCTTTACACATGCTGCATCTCATTTGATTTATCTCATTTTTGTTACAAGACTTTAAATTGCCTTGTTCTTAACAGCTCTCCAAATCATTGTGCATGCATGATGACAATGACCCATGCTTCCTACCAATCAATCAAGCGCAGTAAGTCATAATCAAAGCTCTATTATTTAAAATACTATGCTACAAATTCAATATTACGTTTAAATGTACATTTTAGAACAGCCTATATTGCTTGCACCAAATTATTTTATTTAAAATCAGGTAATTTATACGGACACTACAGATTTAGGGGCCAGTGATATTAAATTCAAAAAATGAAATAGTGATTAAAAACTTGAGAAACTTTTTTTCATTTAGTGCACATTTTCCCCCCTTTTTACATAAAAAGCTTACAATTTTTAGTGAGAAACAACATTAATCATTTTTCTCCCTTCCATACATCCCTTTCTTATTAAGGGATACGGGTTTTATTTTTACTGTAAAAGGTGATCCTAGGGCAAAGTTTGAAAAAGTAGTCTTCCCACCAATATAACCATTCCTTTAATTGTTATAGTAACAACCTCTTTGCACCAGAATACATTTTTAGACATTAGCTCAAAATGTTTTTTAAATCCTCACTAGATATTAGAAATATTACATTTGGAACAAGGCAACCAGTGGAGTTTGGTCACTTGTCACAAGATTGAACGTGTCTGAATAAATTGGGCTGTTTTACTATTATTACTATTATTTTACTTACATATTTATGATTACTACCGTTTTCACAATGTTATACTGTCTTCATTATTTAGTGAAGCTATTTCTACTGAAAATGTGACATTTGATGTGAAATGTGAAAAAAATACTGAAATGCTGAAACTATCCTACCAAACGATTTCATCTATTACTTGAATCCCTACAGCAGCCAAAGTCTGTTCTCATGAGTTTATTCAAAGTAGCTTAAAGAGCTGTAGTAATTTAGATCAGCAGATGTGGTGGGTATGAAAGTAACGGAACCAGGAAAGAATAACGTAACATTAGGGCACTTATTTCTGCAGGGGATGAACGTACCATGCCTTGTACACAAAATGTTATGGTTTCTATACATCATTCTTTGGCATCTGTGTGAGTCAAGGACTGTAATTAATGGACAGCTGGAAATGTCATTGAAGGATAAGATATTTGATAAGTTTACTAGAGTTTATGTGGCTCACATCTCTTGTTCATGGGTAATAAATGCTAAAGAAAACCAGTTGCTTACCTCTTATGAATATGCTGCCTATTTAGAAACACCCCACACAATTTTAGAAAATAAATATGTAAAATCAAACCTATGTAAATCAAAATGGCACGTCTAACCATGTTCTGGAGGGTTGCAAACACAACAGGCCTTCCAACTGAAATGCAACATTGTATCTAAGCCGCTGATCCTGTATTTATAGACTATAACATATTATCATAATCATTAAATGTATGAAAGCTACAAACTAATCAATAATTAACTTTGGTGGTTCTGACCACCATCTTTAATTGGCATTGACTATTCTATACATACTAACATATGCACCCATCATTGAAGTGACATAGCCAAAATATTTTTCTTTCACCCTTTCTCTCTCCCTCTTGCCTCTCTGTTCCCCCCTTTTCTCTCTCCAGATTTCCCTCTTTCCCCATCAATTCTCTGTTTCCTTTTTCTCTCTCCCTTCTCTCACCCCTGTTTACTCTCTGTCATACCATCACCCCCTCAACTCACATATATTCTACTTACTTTCCTTTGTCTAATGACTTGGAACCTTCCCCATATTTTCTTGGATGTCATTCAACAAAGTCAAATATACTTTTCTGGGAGTTATAATTCTCACTGTCAGATGCCCTGTCAGATTCCTTTATTTTTACCCCCTTCTTACCACCCCCTGTACACATTATCTGGCAACAATTTTTCTTTAACTATCAAAGAACAGTGCACACTCTCTAGAGATCGCAGTGGGTGTCTTTTGTGCTCAATTGACACAGGTGAAACCTTGTGTTTTTACTGATGTCAGTTTCCTTTGTACAGAAATAAGGGTGTTCTCCTGTACAGCTCCGGGTTCCCCTGTACAGCAATCAGGGAAATTCCATTGGGAATCCTCTGATAGTTGTCTATGCACATTGTGTAACTACTAAGCGAGTTATTATGGCAGGAAACCTGATCGCAGTCTCTACAGATCCTGTGAGTCTACAGGATCTCTGGGCTATGGAAATGGCCAAACATCCACAGGAAAGGGCATGTCAGAGAAGAGGTCAATGGGAGATGGTGGTTTAGAGCAAAGGGATTCTGGAGGGAGCAGGTAAGAGTAGTGAGGGCAGGGAGGGGCTGGGAGGTGAGCTGGATGCGTTGAGAAGAGGCTACAGGGAGCGGTTAGTAGCAGAGAGGATATTTTATACCCCAAAGTGGTATTGCTTTGGCCCCATAGATTCCCCATAACATCAACTTTGTATGGAGGTGTTGGTTTATATGGACCATATTTTAAACTTAAAACTTTACATATCTTTGGGGGTAATTTTTAATTGTGTGGAAATTATTCATGCAAAACTGTGAAAAATATGTTTTTCATGTTATATATAATATATATATATATATAATATAAAAACACAGCACTACTTCTTCGACAAAACATATATAATGTGTGAGTACAGTAAATTTGGAAGAGGGACTCATGGTTCAGAAAATACACAGTAAAAATACCAAAAAAGCATAGAAAAAGTAGTTAAAGAAGTTAAAACAAACACTGTACTGTTGCATTACTAGGTTTTCAATTCATTGTTTATGGTTTATCATGCTTGGATTTCTCTAAGTGTTGCAATGTTTAGTGCTAAAACGTCTTTCGAGTGCACTCTGAACTTTTGAGACGCTCTTTAAGATGGAAATCTATGGAAACAGATTATTATCCAGCAGTTCTTCCAGATGCCCATTTCTAGTGCTGTATTACTATTAATATTAGTAACATTGGCAAATGCTCAGGCATATCAAGAGCAGATAAAGCACACAAAACATTGCAATATAGTTTTCTGAAAAAGAATAACATTTCAGCTATAAGTACATATCTTCACTATGATACCTGCAGTCAACTGACACAGGTTTAGCTAACAAAATGAAAGATTTGGAACTATAAGCACGCTGAACCACTAGGAAGCTCTGCATTCCTTTATTTATTTAGAAAATGTTTCACTAGGATTTCTCTGGTTTTCAAATATGTCCTGAAGAACATTAACAATTACTGCTATACAGGTACAAAGTGTAATATCCCAGTGCTCTGCGTCTTAAAGTTGCATAGCACCCTTTAATGTATTGTACGGGGGCTGTGCCTGCTTGGCATTGTCTTCCATAATATCAATGGGCCAGTTTGGTAGATCAGAGATTTCCTATCAAGCAGCGGCACATGACCATCTGCCCCAGTGTTTTGGATCAAGAGCTTTCCCTAGTGGGATGTTGGGCCCAGGATGACTTGTGGTGCCCCCATTGACAATAACATCACATTTTCTGCAATTCCTATTCATTTATTTATATTCATGTAACCTTCCTTATAACCTGAGGTTACCTTCCTTATATAAGTGCTGTCACTTGTACCACGGGCAACCTTCATGACTACCCAGGTGTCTGTCTCTGCAGTGTCCGGAAGAGCTGAAAGTGGGAAGAGATTGGTGTCCATATACACACACATTCTCTAACACGATATTCTCTCACAGCTGTCCCTATCTCACAGCCCTTATTTTTTATCTCTCTCCTGCTCTCACAGATTGTCATCCCTCCATTTTCCTCTTGCAGGGTCCATCCTTTATACAGTTTGCACTGTCTGAGCTGAGTGCATACCAGGTTGTCTCCTGGACCTGCCTCCCTAGGCCAGAAAATGTCACCGCGAGACATACATTTTCATGCATTTTAAAAAGGGGTAATATTTGAGGTTTTCTGGAAAGTTATTCTGAGCTCTGTAAAACACTGTGCTGTAAAACCAGCTTCCTTCTTCAAGTAAGTTGCTGGAGATGAACCAGAGGTTCTAGGACATGTAAAGAGTTGGGGTTAAGGACACTGTTCTTCTAGAAGACTTCACTTTAAAACAACCATTCCCATCATTATAGTCACTAAAACTCCTTATGACTAGAGTTTTTTGTTTTAAATTAGTCCAATTGGGTTTTTTTTTCTTAAACATTTTACTTTCATTTTTTGAAGCATTAGCATTCAGTTTACTGTCCCTACACATTAAATTTGGGATTCTTAAGGTTGTTGCCCTTTTATAACAAATACAAATATTTGTTATTTTAA
>VKOC01001617.1:0-91632 GCA_009364415.1 Spea multiplicata | reverse complement strand
AAGTGCCAGACCTCGGGCTTCCGTGCTCCCTCATCACTACGCGGCGGGACATGACGGCATCCCTGCGCTCGGCATCAATAGCCGGCGCGTAGTGATTAGAGAGATTGGTGGCTTCGTGGGAACCTCCGGCTTGGTAAGTACCCGGCGTATAAGACGACCCCCCATTTTTTAAAAGATTTTTTGGGGTTAAAAAGTCGTCTTATACGCCGGAATATACGGTATACATACACATATTTGTATATACATTCTG
This sequence comes from Spea multiplicata, assembly GCA_009364415.1. Taxonomy (NCBI): domain Eukaryota; kingdom Metazoa; phylum Chordata; class Amphibia; order Anura; family Pelobatidae; genus Spea; species Spea multiplicata. Next base: position 91,382 of record VKOC01001617.1, on the reverse strand, counting down.
GTTGAAATGGAGCACTGTCATTGCTCAATTGCTTCACATAGCATCTTTACCACCATTAATCTATACTTTCAGTTTTGGCTTAACAATTAAACCTATTTTTAGCAACAGTAGTTATTTCAATTATAACACTATTTTAGTGCGTAAAGCTGAGCAAAACATTAGATTAAAAAACATGTCCATGCGCCTGTTATTTTGTCAGTTGCGTGCTCTTATTAGTATAGTAACTCACCATCCTGACACTTTGCCCTTGTCCCTGGCCTCTAGCTCCTATTCCTTGTACCCATTGCTCCCTGACCTTGTGACCTTGGCTGCTGTCCCCCAGCTTGTTTGATACTACACTCCTGTCCTTCCAGTGCTCCCAGCTACCATCTTATTTGTTGTGACCTCAGCTACTGACACCAGACTATGCTGCAGCAGGTCGTGTTACTACAGCCATTGTCCACAGCTGTCATGACTCTGGCTTGCTCAAGTATTGCCTTTTCCAGACCTAGGATCCTCTACGAAGGGAAATCTTCTGGTCATTATACTGTGGACACACAAATATGTAAGTTACTACATGCTGAAATAATATATCACACCAAGTAGGTTAAGCAGCTTCTTAGGGCCTCCACTGTCTCATGTGGGATGGGTTATACAATTTTTTACCCCAAGACATCTGCTGCCTACAAATAAAAGTTTAAAATAGTATTATTTTGTCACAAGAAGCTGAATACTGGAGTTGCACAATAAGAAAAATCTCAAATATAGAACATAACAATGCAATATAGTGTTTTTCAATGAAAGTCCTTTTTTATTTAGGTATTTTTATTTTTGATTTGACCATGCTTAGTTAAAAATGTATGGAAAAGCTATCAAGCAAACACTAAATTAAATGAATACTTCATCAAGGACGGGTCCTTTCTCTGAGACAACTAGAAAGATTTTGAGAGTCCATTTTTCCTGCCTATAATCCGTTGTGGCTCTGTGACTGAAAGGACATAGATGCTACACTCTGTGAACCAAAGTAGTAACATCAAGTCTAAACTTAAAGTCAATAATCAGCCCAAAGGGCCTACTAAAATGAGGTCATAAGAAGAATGTCAGCTTCTGGATTAGTAGCAGATTCCTAGGTGTGTACATGATGGCCATGGAACCGATGATTATGTAAATACACCTTCATATGCATGTGCTACTATTTTTCCCAGATACCACTTGTGCCATGAAATATGTTGAAAGAATCTGGAGATAACCATCTACAAAGTAGATATTTTTTTATTTTTAAAACCACTTTTAAGAAAAAATGTCTAATGAGCACATGCAACAGAAACTGATAGATATTTTTTATAATAAATGTGTATTTCAATGACTAGAATAGAAATATTACATGCCTGAGAACATCTGGATATTATTTGAAGGTTTTCAATCTATGTAAGAGGAAGCTAAGCAGCAATTTTGATAAACTATAGCCTGAGTATTTAGGGGATAATTAATAGCTTGTAGGATTTTATCAGGAAAGAAGAACTATTAATAACATTACATTTAAATAACACATTTTAACACATGCAGCCTTGATTTTTTTTTTATCATAAAAGGACAATCTATTAACGCAACATGTTGTTTCAGTTACTTAATGTATATACTGCAATGTGTGTGAAGGTTAGTCATATAAAAACGCAAAAACATTTAAGACTCTTTTCGGTTTCTGTCTCAAAGAGCTTTCAAGTGCCTGCTTTGTGTCATATGACGAAGTGTTCCTGGCAAAAATTATGATTGAGGCAAATTTTACATAATTGATGAACCTAATGAGGTACTCTGTTGTAAAGGTGCTAAAGGACTAGCTTTTTGCAACATTGAACATGATAGGGAATATGGTGTGTTTGAAGACTGGTTAGTAGGACATTTAGAGTGGTATATTCACCTCATGCATTTTGAAATGTTACAAACAAGAGTTCTCAGTGGATAACATTACTATGCTGTTGTGTTTATTTGTTTACTCAGCAATAACATCATTTTCTGCCACATCTTTACATCTGAAGCCTATGGCCACCAGCTGGATAAATGCAACCACAACCTGCAAACGTGTAAGAGCTGAAATTCAGACATTGATATACAAAACCGCATATTGGGTAAAGAACAGGACAGGAAAGGAGCAGGGCACGATGAGAAAGATTAAAAAAAAAACAAGTGTGATTAGGAGCTAAATATTGGCTAAATACCTGAGTTATTTAAGTGCCCCAAATAGAATCAATCAAGAATGCCAAGGTCATAAATACCTAAAGCATAAGTCCCAAGGAAAAAAATGAGTATAAAATGTATACATTAATGTAGATTAGCACTGACAAAAACCTGGTTTGATTCATTTTGTTGACTGGAGGCTGCCATTGCTGTCAGACATGTGATAGTTAGGGTAACTTCTTCTGCACAAATCAGAGTAACCCTCTTCTTTTATGGCAATGATATGAAGTCATTTCCTGCATAGACTTTCATTAATCAGGGTGTCCAGTTGGGTGGAATGGAAAAAACTAAAAGGAGAATTGTGATTAAACCCATGGCAAAAAAGAACCATACTTATGGAACTAAAAGGAAGGAAGGGGTTAAAATCGTGTTTCTAATCTGATACTAGTTATTAAAAGTGTTCCCCATTTCAATTTTGTTCAATTCTACATGAATTGTTATTTTTTTTTTTCAAATACTAACAAACAAACCAAAAAAGTGTTATCTTGACCTTGTTAGCCAACTAGGATATATGACCCTGGGTCACAGAGTCTGCTGCCCCCACACACACAATCTTCCATATAACCTCCTGTTAGCCTACAAGTAGTTACTAAATTTGCAATGAGCTTCAGGGGAAGTAAATCTATCCCAATAAATTAAGTAGCAAATCCTCCCATAGTTTTCATTAGAAAAATTAAATTTAAAAACCGTGGTACATTTAATCTTAGTAAATCATTCTGGCCCAATATAGTCTAGATAATACTCTTAAATATGGCATATATATATATAGGCTACAGAATACAGTGAATTTCAGATTGCACAAAATATATTGTACCATTAACAGACAACAACAGATCATCGGGAATAAAAAAACAGACTAATTGATATTTAAATTTGTGTCAGATCTTGAAAGGAAAACAGATGTCTTTTGAATGCGCATGCATGTGTGGCTCTTGCTCAAGAATGTAGCTAAGCAGTAAAGCACCAAAACAATACCAAACCTGAACTGCAGGGGGAGACAAAATGTTAAATTTATCTCGAAACTTGAGAGGAAGCATGATGTCAAACAATAGCGCAATTGTTAATATATTTTTACATATTGCTGGAGATATTTCTCACTTATCAAGCAGTACTAGGAAGCTACTCTAAACAATCTTTTGCAACTTAAACCTCTTTGGCCACTTTTAATGGAGTACCTGTGAAATGGGAGGTGTGATGATAGCCCAGAAGTTCTTTCATAATACATAAAAATGTCATTTAAAAGTAATGAAAGTAACCGTTAAAAAAGTAATGAATGGACAAGTTTTTTAACATAATAATTTTATATATGTCATGCTTCTATATATTGACATATAATATAAATCTTGGATTAAAAAAGAGCTAAAGGCCTAAAATAATTAGGATAAAAATAGAAAAAGGATTAAGAGGGAAAAAAAATATAATCAGACTTGCAAAAGTCATCACCTTAACATGTTTTTGGGGGTTTTTTAGAAATAGCGTTATTCTTTAACATTAAAAAAGGCAATCTTTGGAGCTATTTAACATTCTTAAATTAAGGAAGGTCTGTCAGCACACTTGGGGACAAGATTGTCATGCTTCTTAGTGAATGAGCAACAATGATGTAGGCAAGGATATATGATACTTATCTTCTTTCATTAACTGGTAACCAATTACATGTTGCATAAGTATGATGCAAATTGTAGATATCTTTTATGAAAAACATATCTTTTATGTTATCAATGATTACTTACACAGTGACCATTTAATAGATTGTGGTCTGTCTTGGCCACATTTGATTAAAAAAGAGGGCCAAATTTGATTAAAGAAATGTGAACAATAGCTGTTGAATTGCACTGATATGCAGATCTATGTGTGCCAGAGTGTTGGAAGGGAGGGAAAAGTGGCAAAGAAGGCACAGACAAGTTGTTTGGGGGCAATGATGGCACAGGCCAGCTGTGAACTTGGGGGGCCCCGGGGTTCTGTGGTTTCTAGTTACGCACCCTGGTGAAAACCCTGTGGGGACTGTGTTGCCTATGCAAAAAGTTTGGTAATTTGCTTATATCACAACTCATGCAAAGACTAGTATTGCATATGTCGCGATGTACACAAAAAAACAGTTATGCTTGTGTCGTGATATAAACATCATGGTGAAGGAAACTCATCAGAAACATCGTTTTTTCCAAGAAGGTATCCATGGGGAGGTATGCGGCATCGTCTTGCATTTGTAGAATGTGGACAAAATTATTTTCTTCCCCCTTTACTGATTTAAAACAATACATTTCATTTTAATTGACGTATACTCCACCTAGAGTACTCTTGGAGTCCTGAATACTAAAGCATATGTTTGGTTATTTTAGTCATGGTCATTTCTTCACAACCTTAGTGCAAGTCAAACTATAAAAATGAACTAGATCGCAGGTAGAGGACCATGGTAATAACTTTATTATCTTATATAGTCTGACAAGTATAACCATATTTTTGCAGCCAACACTCACCTAATAGTAAGCTTCACCTTTTGTCCCAGCCCAATATTTGACACGAAACAGAATGCAAAAGTAAGAAGAAAATATACGAAATGATGCAACACATAGCATAAAAAAAGAAAAATGTCATAAATTAAAAACGCTGAAACTTAAAGGGATATAAAGCTCACCAAAATATCCTCAAGAGAGAGATCACAGTCACCGGGGATAATTCAAGGTGACCAGCTATAAGAACATATTTGCCAATGGTCTAATTATCTGGTGTATCCTATGGCAGAAATTAAGAATGGGGTTATTTTCAGTGCAGAATACTTAATTTTCAGTATAAGATCATTTAACCCAGGACAGTATAAAAGAACTACTGGGTGATGTACAAAGAATCCCCATGGGCGTGAGCTTAAATAACAAGAAGTCACCCAAGTAGTTTCAGGTACAAACGCATTGTATCAGGAATATCATGAAGTAATAATAATATAATAATTAAATAACAATTAAGTAACCTATAGTAAGTACTCATTTATATTGCATTCTAGAGTTTGGTAAGTTATTCACCAAGTCATAAAAAAAGGAATCTATGCCACGTCACTATAATATGCAAGACATGTAGGTAAAATAATCCAGAAAAAAATAAGATATGTGCTGGCTGTGAAAAAAATTACACATGTTAACTGATTTATGAATATCCCTTTTATAAATGTCTGTTTTCATTTAAATAAAATATTTTATGCTTATGTTTTTGCAAGTAATTTTTTAAACACATAACAGCCACTAGAGAATTTTACCTGAATATTTATCTAAATTGGTAAAAAAGTTTAATATTTACTTATGTACACAAATTTACACCTTAAAAAGATTTCAGAAAAAGAAAAATACAGTAAACAAACTGTAATTATCTGGGTTTAGAGATCACATCTTTCTACTAAGTGATATTAGTGTGAAATATGTATCAGGATATGTATCAGGATACAATCAGGATTGTACACAGCAATTTTTATTTTCATTGCCACCATAGTGCATGTTTCATCTACACAAATACCGTGGAGTTACAATTTGTGGATTACGTTTATAGGATTATTGCCTATCATAGGCAACAGTGGTACTTTTTTCATCAAGTATGATGAAACTCCCCATCCTAGACTACACTAAGACCCATGGCTGGTTGAGCATTTGGAGGAGCAAATTAATTGGCTATAAGCACATCCTTGGACCGAAACAATCAAAAAGCTTTGAATTTTCATCTAAAATCCACAGGCCCTTTCACTCACCCTCTCTCACACTCTCACTCTCTCTCATTCTGGTTCACTCTCTCTCACGCTATCTAAACGTTTCCCTAGCTTCTCTGACAACCACTTTTGTTCTTTATCTTCCATTGTGTCTCTTTCATCTTTTCTCTTCTATCTTCGTCCGCATTTCTGTGGATAAAAACTGGCACAAACTTCCACCATTTTGCCTTATGGTAAACCTCTGCCAAAATGGTGGCACTTTTGCTGACATCCTCTGCCTCAATCATCCAATCAGAAGAGAGGACATAAGCAAAAGCACCACGATTTGGGCTAAGGAACAGATGATTGTTATTATGACTTGATATGTAAAACGATAGAATACTTTCTTTTTCATACATATATACAAGGCCTCAACCCCCCCAGACAAAAGTGAAGCTCTGTGGCCTTTTTCACCCGCACTCTCTCTTACACTCTCTGAATGTCACCCTGGATTATCTGCCAACCACTTCCGCTTCTCACAGCTCCGCTTCCATGTCTCGCATCTTCTTGTTCTTCATCTTCTTGTTCTTCTATCTTCTCTCATTTCTTCTTTCTGCTCTCTTATTTCTTTTTTCACACCTCAGTGTACATGACCTAACATGAACTTCCACAAAAATAGCGAAGCTTCCGTTGACATCCTCTCCACCGACTGGAGGGTCCGGCTAGAGGATGTCAACAAAAGCTCTACCATTTGTCCTTGGAAAATTCTTTCCTCTAATGTTAGAAGTGGAAATGCTGCCGGCTAAAACAATAATAAATAATAGAAAGAGGTTTCCCTGAGCGAGCATAGGTAACAGCAAGATAGTTTGGAGTAGATCAGCCTGTATTAGCCTAGATTGTGAAAGCCAATGTGATGTCCAACCCAAAAAGTTCCAATCCAAATAAATGTAATGTTAAAACACAGGTTTATATGATTTTCAGTGCAGTATTCACTTACAGTGATTCACAGTTTACTGATAGTTCCTCTGTACACTTTAATCCATTTCTTGACACTTGCTGACATCTACCTATATATTAGTCAAGATGATAATGTATATAGCTCACATATAGCCTTTCAAATGTGTAGAATTATATTTGGAGAGAATATTGCATGATAACTATCTTACTATCTATAAAATGGGTTCTTTGGTGGGGTTTTTGCAATTCTTTCAGAATACTTTTGACATACACAAAAAATGATCAGAGATCACCAAACTATTAAAATAGGTCTATAGCACTTACAGGCTTTGCGAAATGAATCTGGCTAAGTGCCCAGATAATACATCTGTCCATTTAGCTTCATAGCACACTTCAAAGCTAAACACAAAGAATTAATTTAGTCAGACAGTCTACAAAACTCTTTGAAGAAGTGTAAAAATATATTTATATTTAAAAATATCACATCATTTATGATGATATTTTTCTCACCTAAGTTAACATATGTGCATCTGAATAAAGCACGGAACATGTAAGCCTTATGTATTATTGTTTCCCAATGTCTGCCAATATAGCTAATGCATTTATACAAGTCTAAACATTGTGTTATCCAAGTCCAAGGACAGAAGCACAGAAGGTGAGAAGAACAGCACAGAAGGTGAGAAGAACAGCACATATTGTTTCTGTTTGCAAATGTCCAGTCATGTTGAGAACAAGTTGGTTGTGGGTTTTTTCCCCTGTGTTCACCTATTTTGCATTTTATGCTGTACCAGAACTTGTATTGTTGATGTCACGACTGCCCCTGGTTCCTGCCGCTCCAGTCCCACTCCCCGGAGTACAAATACAGGTACCCTGGGGGTAAGCTCTTGTTAACGCTGCCGTGCGTTATGCCTTTGTCTGTTCTTTTCACATAGCTATTTCAGAGCACTTATCAGTCTGAATCCAGTTAAGACATGAACTACACTATATAGACAAAAGTATTGGGAGACGCCTCTTCATTATTGAATTCAGGTGTTTCAATCAGGCCCATTGCCACAGGTTGTATAAAATCAAGGATCTAGCCTGCAGTCTGCATTTACAAACATTTGTGAAACAAATGAAGACTTCAGTGAATTCAAGCATGATACTGTGACGGGATACCACTTTTTTAATGTCAGTCCATGAAATTTCGTCCCTGCTAGATATTCCACGGTCAACTGTAAGTGGTATTATTGGAAATTGGAATTGTTTAGGAACAGCAGCAACTCAGTCATGAAGTGGAAGACCATGTAAAGTGACAGACCAGAGTCACTTGGTGCTAAGGCACATCCGGCTCAAAAGCTCTGCTGATTCCATAGCTGAAGAGTTCCATTAATATCAGCACAAAAACTGTGCAATGGGGGCTTCATAGAATGAGTTTCTATGTCCTATCAGGTGCAGGCAAGCGTCAAATCACCAAATACAATGGCAATCATTGTATCAAGTGGTGTAAAGCACGCCACCACACTTCTCTGTTTGTCAGTCTGATGGGCGAGTCTGGGTTTGGCAGATGCCAGAAGAACATTACCTGTCTGACTGCATTGTGCCAATTGTAAAGTTTGGTGGAGGAGGGATAATGGTATGGGGCTGTTTTTTTAGGGGATGGGCCCCCTCCTTCAAGAGAATTCTTAATGCTTCAGCATACCAAGATGTTTTGGACAATGTTATGCTTCCAGCTTTGTGGGAACAGTTTAGGGAAGGCCCTTTTCTATTCTAGTATGACTGTACCCCAGTTCACAAAGCAAGGTCCATAAACACGTGGTTTGGTGTGGAAGATCTTACCTGGCTGGAAGGGAGATGGTCAGTGCCTGACCTCAAAAATGTTTTAGTGAATGAAAAATCCCCACAGAAGAGTGGGAGTTGTTACAGCTGTCACGGAACCGGGTCCACGCCGATGATGGCAAGGACCCAGCGCGCCCAAAGATCGTGTGCAGGAGTTACGGTGCAGTAGTGGAGTTAGACAGGGCCTGGTTGCAGGGCGACCACACTCCCCCAGGTGTTAAGCACCTAGGGTTGTGTAGCCACATATCTACGCCCTGACATAGCAGCAGATGTAATCCAAAAGGAAACAAAGTGAAATCCTGCAGGCACCCTGGAACAGGCATGAGACATCACACAGGACTCATGTGTAGGATGCTGCAGGCTGGGAGTATGGAAGCTAAGCAGAGAAATATAGCAGACACATTGGAGATTCCGTCACATCTTATGGCCATAGTATGCTTAGCCCACCACTACGCCAAAGTACTCCAATGACAGTGGGTCCTAACGCTAATCCCTGCTGACAATGGTACGAAACAAACCAAACATGTAGTCCAAACACATAGCACTGAGACATACCTTTAGACTGCAGACTGAGACAAACAGAACACACGAGAGGGGCACACCTTATAAAGGATACAAAGCAAAAGCAAAGAGCTGAAGCAGAAGCAAGGAATTGAAGATCAGAACAGCACAAAAGGAAATCCAGGAATGGATTGAAGGAAAACAGGGAAACTAAAGCAAGAACGAGATATGCAGCTCCGCAGCCTGGGTAGGACGTGACAACAGCTGCGAAGGGGTTGGCAACTACATATTAATGTCTATGTATTTAGAGTGCATTGTCATAAAAAATCCCTGTTGGTATAATGGTCAGGTGTCCCAATACTGTTGCCCATTTGACGTCACCTGGTCCAAACATCCTAAGAAAGAAATATGAGCTATGCATTTGGCATCCCACCAGTTATAGTCCTTGAATTCTTGCAGCCATCCATTTTTATGTATACGTAGAATTGATTTTCTTTTAAACACACATTCCACTACAGTCATTTTACATTACAGTATCCCTGAGCTTCTCTTTCATGAGGATGCTAGAGGCCTAGGCCTTCCTACTTGTTGTTTTACTTCATTATTTAGTTTGAAAGAGAATAGATTGTACCACTCTAGCTCAAGTGCAAAAAAAATCAGCTTTATATTTTGTCAAACTTAAAGACATAACGTGGTTAAATATCCAAGGAGAGATATAACAGATAATGACAAACACATAAACCTAACATCAATGTTTTTGTATTACGCCTTCAAGAGATGGTCAACCAAAAGCTTTTATAGAAAATTTGGTATGTGTCAGGCTTGAAAGACAAGAGGTCTCCAGGAGCAAAGCAGGCATATACAAATTTCTTACAGACCCTCTTCAAAATTAAGCACAGATTTGTTTTCATGGGGTAACAAATACTTTTCAACTATGCTTGACTACTATTCATGTTTTCAAAAACTACTTAAAAGACACCAGATCAAACAAAACAGTCACTGGAAAATTAAAATGCAGTCAATTATATACATTCCAAACAGTATGTTCTCAGACAATGAAGCCTACTTCAGAGAGGTTTAAACAATTCATAAAGCTTTGGAAATATTACCATTACATTTTATATTCAGGGTGCCCACTAAGTAATAAGAAAGTAGAGTGTGCAGTAAAACCATTGCAGATACAAATATTATGATCTGTCCCTATTTACAGAAAGCACCATACAAACAGTGGAAAAATGCTTCTGAGTTTAATTTAAATGTTTATATCAAAATGTCTTGATTATGGGCCTATGTATGTAACCAACCAATGCAGCTTACTCAACTTTGAGGTATAGTTTTCCCCTAAGGGTCAAGCTATTTCCCTGGAGGAAACTTACTAAGGACTCTTCGTACCTTAGACCCTGATGAGTTCGACATAACTCCAGTTGTTACAGTTTTACAGGAAACTTGTACCAACTCATGAGTTTCCCATGAGTTATGCTCCTGAGTCCACTCCACAATGTATTTATTTGTTTATAAATTAATATATAGGAACATTATAGATTTTACCCAAGTGGAATTTATCAAATGTATCTACCCCTTTTATTTACAGTAAAAGCTGGAATCGGATTAACATACAGAATGAGTCACCAAGTGGGTCTGGGATTCCTCCTTCTACATTTAGCTATATTTAATTATGTTGTTAATGCAAGCTTAATTATGAAGAGGTCAATGCTGTAGATGTTTCTGAGAAGTTTTAGGGTCTTTTTCTAGTTTTCTTGGAAAGCGGCAATTGTGGTTCCTTATGGTATTATTAGAGAACTTGTTGTGAAATTAAGATGTTCCAAATGTCACTGGGACACTCGAGACAGTTTTGAGATGCGTTTGTTTTGTTCTTTTTAATAAATAATATACACACATTCTTTTTATTCTAATGAAAAATACAGAAATATGTAATTTGGAGTTTAACATTGTTTTGCTCCTTTGTACAATTCTAGTGACATAATTCAAGGATAATTCAGGTACGAACATGACAGCCATGATTTTATTTTTACCGAAAGCTGGTAAATTGACTGGAATTAGAAATATTTATTTAACTGTATTACTGTAAGAGTTATTGTAATTGTATGATGAAACACAATCCATTTAAAATGTCTAAATATTATGATAAAACTTAACAAATTATGTAAGACATATACTGTATAAATGTACAGTATATATAAAGGGAAAGGAGCTATTTGGATTTTGTTAAAATATGTATTAGATCAATGTTTACGCCTATGGCCATATACATTTTACAGCAGCCAGAATTTGCATAATTATTCATCTGAAGTAATTCTCGTGGAGATCTTAGAATGAGAGGTACGGAGAATTTACTATATTTCCCTCATCCATATGCAGAGAGTTTCTCTTGTAATACACACATGGAGTCAGTAACAATGGGGCATTTTGGGCAAATCTTCCATAGTAGGTCAACCCAATGTTGATAAAGTGCATGTGCCAGGGGAAAAAAGGCTGTTCATGAGCGCCCAAATGGACAGCTGCTGTGAGTTGCCAAGGTTAGTCTGGGCCTGAGGCAGCTGTTTCCTTTGTTTCACATTAAAGATGCCCCAGCCCCAATTGAAGGTGTGATTACAAAAAGTCTAATCTGTAATACAAAACAAAAACAAATTGAAATTAAAAATGTGTGGGCTTTTAAGGTCACACAATGAATTTGATTGTATTTTACCTCTTCATCTTAGATTATTCTGAAACACAATGCTCCCTAAAATATTAAGTGTTAATAAAATTGTTATTACTATTATTGTAATACCTTAGCATTGAACATATGTTTCAATGATTGTGTTTGTTCTGCATTAATAAATAAGGGTTCTACTTGGCAGTAAGTAGTTTTATATTAAAATAAGGTGAATTTTATAATTTGATAATACTAAAACCTATCAAATCTCATTTTAGCCACAGGGCTGTTTATTCAAAAAAAAAAATGTAACATATTCCTATATTTGGCAGTTTTTCCTATAAACCATTATGGCTCAGCCCTCACCACTCATCCCATACATTGCAAAAGAAAAAAAGGGTGTAAAAAAAAGTTGTGAGACATTTAATCTCCGTTAATGAATTTGGGCCAATATATCTCTAATTTTACCTCGTTTTTGTTATTGCTTGCAAGTTATTTATCTCTGTCACTGAATCTAGCCAAATATATTTGGTGATTCAGGTATTCTACCAATATATTAAACTAATTAAACATTTTAATTGTACTAACTAATCCAGTGTTAGTATAGAAATATCATTTTGAAGGTTTTTAAAAAGCAATATGGTTTGGATTATTTCAGGATTAGGAAAATACCAGGATCAACCTGTTTAACTCAGGAGGGGTTCTGCAGTAATTCCAAAGAGGTTAGTACTTGACAGTATTACAAGTGTGAATAATCTTTTCCATTTTTCCTTTGTGAATGAGAATTAAGAAAACACCCCTGTCTACTTTTCATTTATCTAGGGACAGACACCGCATCTATGTTCCTTATGTACAAAACTGGAAAGTTAGTGACTAAATCACTCCCTTTTAGAGTAGCTGGGTTGGAAATGTTAATCCTCTTGCACATCTCATTAACTGCAAGCAGGGAGCTGGCAAGCCACTTGAGATGAGGTAACCATAAAAACTGTAGTAGTAATAGGAACAGAGAGAGTTAAACTAAGGACTCATCTGTTTACATAGTTATTGGATAGACAAACATAAGACAACATTAATCTTATACAGCAAATAACATACTATGACTGATTCACTTAATCACAGAGGCAAAGCAATCAGTTATAAATAATTCAGTAAGCATCACTTTACAGTAAGGTGATGATATATATATATAAATAATATTTCTATAGTGGATATATATATATATATATTTATAGGGTTTGTTTTTTACAATATAATTCTATAATTCTTTTGTGCATGCATAGATGCAAGAGTTAATTAACATGTTCCTTGCTAGAGGCTAAAGTACTATATTGTGTTGCACAATGCACAGAGGTTTTTCATTATACTTTGTAATATCATGTTCTTCCAGGGAGTTTTTGAGGGGTGGGATAATTTACCCCTTCAAATCGGTTAACTCCATAGGGCATGAACTATTACATATGGTTTTCACTTTGACCAACCTCCTTGTTTCATAGCTGCAGTTAAATCTGTGTATGGTATATATTTATAAGTAATATTTGTGCCTGGGGTGTATGAAATAATACTCATTTGAGCAATTGAAGTTCAAGAAGAACTGTTTCCACAATATTATTTCTCATCAGTGAATGCATGCAGTAATTTCACAAGCCAATAAAAAAATATTTAAGGTTTGTGGCTCTGTCCTGTCCTTATATGTATAATCAGATCACTCTAAGTGTGTTGCTTCAAATATCATCTGAAACTCATTTGAGATCCTCATTAGCATACACACTTGCTTAACAATATGACGTAGAAAATTGTTTTTCCACTTGTAAAAAAGAATGATGTGTACCAGTATTGAGAACCTTTTAAGTGTGAAATATTGTTTTTTTTTTTTGCTTCCATGGTTATGAGCTCTTGTCTCAAGCAATATTAAAAAAAATCCTTACCAATTTAAAAGAATTTAGGAAACAAAACGAAATGTGAGGTTGGTTTTTCATTTATGTAAGAACATTTTTATATTATTTTACAGTATGCTTAGCCAATAGGTATCTTATCATCCATGACTGGACTGCAACTTTCATGTTCTTTGTTATGTTTTGGCCATGCACGGCATTGTTGAAGAACACAGGAGTTCTTAGATAGATGGAGAGCTGTTTCCTAACCACGATAGTCAGTTAATTATATCTTTTGTTTTCAACAGAATAAAGTAATTAGAAACAAGGAAATGTGGATATACTTACATTATCAAAATTGAACAGGTTCAACTACAGCAGTCACGTCTCTGCAATGGCTTAACGTTATGAGATGTTATGGTCGTGGCTAGGAAACACCAAGGTTATGAAGGGATTCTGGTTCATGTTTTAAGAAGCTGTCTTATCATCATAGAAACCAATCTAACATTCTGGTTAACAGGAACATTCCATTAGTGCCTATGACAATAAGACCAAGTTACAAACTTTGCACCATAATCACTTTTTTTTTACACATAAACCATTCCGTATGTAAAAGGCCCATAGAAAATAAACCTGAGCATCCATGTGCATTTTTTTCTACCTCCTCTATCGACCCATTGCAGAGCCCTGGGAGGCTTATCTTCTGGGATGAAAGCTGCTGCCCCATGCTAAATAACAGATGCTCATGTGCTGCTTTCCCCCTTGTACTAGCTTAATACAGAAGTCAGGCACACGTGTCTGGTCTATCCAGCCAATAACTTACTATGCGGCTGGACCTCAAATATTATTATGGACCAGACTTTTTTATATGTGAGGAAGCAAGACCATCAACTTTAAAACAGTAGATCAGTGGAGAGCACTTTGTCAAAATATAAGGGAGATGGAGGTAAGGAGGCTGCAGTCTGTACAAAGAGAGGTGATGCCAATGAGTAACTAAAAATGAGAGAGGGCTTTATTAAGGAAATGTCCCAACGTACCTACTTTTACAAGGTTTAGAGATGACAATTTGTACATCTGCATTTTTCTCGTGTTTTTTTATGTTGTTTTATATTGTATTAACTGTTATTTAGCCACATGTTAAAATCATTTTGTTTTAGTGAGCCATTCTCCTTGACCTGCATTAAATGTTTAAAAAATAAACATTTTAGGGTCATTTTATATTCTAGTATTTAACTAGACTCAAAAGCCATCTTAATGAGTTACTTATCTGATAATAACCACAAAAATCTGAAAGAGGAGATTTAATCTCCTAATACAGTAGTACTAGCATGCTGAGCTGTCTGTTTATTCACCCCTCCTAATCATTTAAGCTATCTTCGAACTGCTAGTGATTTTACTAGTGCTGAGGGTAAACCAGATGTCCTAGGACACTTTGACCATTTCAACAAATAATTCCTAAAAAGTTGGTGGTGGGCAAGCAGAGCTGGACATGCCCACATCATAAAGAAAGTAATTGAAAGCATGAATAACAAATAATTAACTAGAAGAGAAATCTGCCTGCCTTAGCTTCAGCTCATACTAGTGATCAATTGGCTTGATCCAATGCATGTACCCAGCTGCTGTACATGAACAGTAAATCACGATAAATAATGAAATCTAAAGGAAAATCCCTTTTCTTGTATTATTTACCCCTTTATAAATCTATTTTTGACAGAAGAAATTGTCAATTTCATATGAACTGTCGCACAATCCATTCCAATAAAATATAAATATAATGATTTTCAATCTGGTGTCCCGTATAAATCTCATGAGTATATTGAGTTCTAAAAAAAATGTATTTATTGTAATAGCACTGTATATTAGAAGTTATAAATCAATGGCATCCAGATTTTTTTGAAAGACTCAAAAGCATGATAAAATAGAAATTGTCCATTGGTCAAATTATCTAAAATTTTCTGCTACTGCTCTTCTGGCAGATTAATTTTAATTACCAATTTATTCTTTTAAAGAAAAGGTATTGTAACTGCAGGGGAGGGCTGACACCTTCTAACCCATCCCCACCTTAACTAATAGACAAATTCATTACAACACGCAGACACACACACATTCACCATAACACATGGGGCGTTACCTGACCCCGTTGTGCCCTACCTCCTAAAGTGGGCTGGCCCTGATTAGAACATTTTGACCAGCTCAGTGAGATCCTTGTGTATCTGTGTCATTTCTACAGGTTAACCAATGCCCTTGCTAAAAAGAATGAGTGTTCTACTGACTGGACTGAGATTTCACTTTGATTTTTCTTAAATATTTTTAAAATATTTTTTTTTGTTTAACAGGGAGAAACTCTTTAATTTTGACCTCCACTGCAGGCCATCGCAGAGCGATGAGTCTACAAGGAAGGGGCTCCCCAGATTTCCCAGGAAGGTCTGCATCAACCCTCTGAGAACTCTTTTACATTTAACTTTGTGTCTGGCAGTGTCAGCACTGGCACTGCCACCAGAGATTGTCCAAATGGAATCTTAGGCCTTCTCTATTACGTAAGTGTGACTGGTGCTTCCTACTACACTCAATCTGTTAGCACAGAGCCAGTAAATGTGGCAAAGGGGGTCTCTGCAAAAGAAGACAACATTATGTTACAATATCATGATTCTGTGGTGGTTGAGGGAGTTCAAAATGCTTTGGACATTCAACAGTGAACAGGACATTTTTTCCTAGTGTTACATTTAGTTATCAAAGTAATTCTGCAGAGTAAAAGGTTTGACTTCTTAATCACATCTGCCCATCCTGTAAAATTATATACAGTTTGCAGTTCAAGGAATTACCTTATAGACGTAATAGACTACTCAGTGCAAGAGCAACAAATCATGACAATACATGAGCTAGGTATATATTTATAATAGGAGCACATGGGGAAAACCCTATACAACAGATGCCAAGGTTAGCAAAAAAGTAACCTTAACAAATTTGTGTTGAATCACAGTCCTGTTTAATAAAAGAACTGAAAGGAGAAACAATCAGAACAGGAAAAACTATCCAACTACGCTGTATTCACATATAATGTGAGGCATTTCATGTAATTACAAATTTGTTATATAAATTCTGGCTTTTTACTTGTGATCTACAAACTGTTTTTTTGGTTTTCCAGGAAATAAACTTTAGACTATGACCTTGATCTTTCCTATTTTTCTTTGCCCTGCCACACTTAATTTGTAAATTGCATTTGTTTAGCTTTGATCCACATCATGACCTCAACCTTGCCAGAAGTCTGCTTGCCCTATACATATGCAAAATCAAAATTCTTTGTGTTATAGTTCATGGAATGATCAAAATACCCCTGTCTGAGCTCAGGATAAACTTTAGTGCAGTATGGGTATTTTCTATAAAGTGCAGTTCTGGAAAAAGTGGAACAGTTGGACTGACTTTCAAAAACCTTTGTGGTTTGGTCACTAATGTACAAAAGGACTGATGTAGCTGAGTAGCATGCATATATCTCTTGCTGGGCTGCAGAGAAAGAATATGATATCTTTCACCTACAACCCTTAGCAGATTGTTACCAGGTAACCAGGTTTTATAGTGTGCATTCTACAGGAACCTATGAACCGGGGACGGCTTAATGTCCATTCGTCCTTCCAGCATGGGAGGAAGGAGGATATTTAATTGTTCAAAATAATTGTGTACTTAGTGGGGGGGGGTCTGGCCCAGGTGCCCCTCATTGTTGGGGTGTCACACTGGCATACAGAGGTCGCAAGTCTCTCGGAAATTCCTTCTCTATCAGTGTCTCCATACCTTCTCTGCTGACCGCTCCCA
Organism: Spea multiplicata; assembly: GCA_009364415.1. Classification (NCBI taxonomy): domain Eukaryota; kingdom Metazoa; phylum Chordata; class Amphibia; order Anura; family Pelobatidae; genus Spea; species Spea multiplicata. The sequence continues at coordinate 73,894 of VKOC01001617.1, read as the reverse complement.
TGTCCCTGTCTCCTTCCCGGAAGCTTTTCTTCTTCTCTTGTTCTTCTGTCGTCTTAACCCTGCGTCAAATCTCAACGCATTAGACAGTAAAATATTTATATGAAACAATCCCTGCAGTGAATAGGAACTACTTTAAGAATTGTAAAAATTACAAATATGACCTGTGTCAAATAACTTTTCATGGGCAGGAGCTCCCTAATCACATTTGTTTGTAATATAAGACAAGTGGACATTGCAGTCCTGTGCTCAATAATGTGATGCAATTCCCTCCAGAGCTGCTGAGTAAAAGGGGCTCTGGACTTTCACTTCTTCTAATTTACTGAAACCTTTAAGATTAAGATGACAAAATATAAATATATACTACAAGTGCTGGTAAAAAGAAAAGGAAGAGCTGGTACTGCAGTTGGTATTAACACTATTCTCCACACCCCACAATATTTAAGGACATATAATTTTACTACAATATTTTGGATGTTGCAATAATTTATAAATAATAATTACAAAAAAGTATTCGTTACATCACATGAAATGATTTGTTGTAATAAAAACCATATTACCTATAAAAGACCAGTCAGGGTGCCCATGCTGACCCCTATCCACTGGCGAAAGTGCCTAAATGGGCACATGAGCATAAGAACTGGACCACAAAGCAATTGAAGAAGGTGGCCTGGTCTGATCAATCAAGTTTTCTTTTACATCACATGGATGGCCAGGCACGTGGCTGTTGCTTACCTGGAGAACACACCAGGATGCATCCATTGAGGCCCCACTTTGTAACTTACCAGACTTAAAGGATATGCTGCTAACATCTTGGTGCCAGATACCACAGCACACCTTCAGAGGTTTAGTGGAGACCATACCCGGACTGGTCAGGGCTGTTCTGGTGGCAAAAGGGGGGCCTACACAATATCAGGCAGGTAGTCATACTGTTATGGCTGATCGGTGTATATATACTGTACACACACTAACATACTAACACACACATGAACTAACATATGCACTGTAACATACTAACACACACGCAACCATATTTACATACACATAGTTACACACACATCTACCTCCTTTGTTGGGTGAAGAGGAGGAAGTCAAGTAGCATACTTGCAAGCACACTAATGTACTTACACACACATGCTCACAAACACAGTAACATACTTACACATACATACTCTCACACAGTAACAAACTTAAACAAACATACTCACACATAGTAATATATTTACAAACTCATACACACTGTAATATACTTACACACAGTAACACTCCCACATACAGTTGCACACAGTAACATACTGTCATATACACACACAGTAACATTTGTGCATACACATACATTACACACACAGACACACAGTAACATACTTACCTCCATACACAGTAACATACATACTGAGGAGAGGGGGTTACCTCAGCTCTTCTGCTCGCTTGTGGTTCTCACACACTGCCTGCATCTGAGCACTACGGAATAACATTGTATTCCAGTGCTTAGGCTCAGTCTGTTGGGACTGAAGGAGTGTGGCCCACAGGCCCAGTGGTATAGCTGGCCGGGGCAGGGATAGGAGGGGCTTGGCATGCTGGTGTTGGGGGGCCACTTCTGGAAGGGGGAATCAGGGGCCTCCATTTTGCTAGTGATATATACCCGAGTAGCAAGGCTAGCCAAACATAGAGACGGGAAGTAGACTTGGTTAAACATTGACACCGTGCCTGTAGATGGAGAAACGTGACTTGGATACCCAGGGACCAGTGCTTCACCCAGAGACTTCAGGTCAAACCTAGAAGGTTCACATGTATGAGAATCTGATAGCACTGTTTCAATCAATAAATATTATATTGTGTTTTATGGAGATATACAGAAGTACAGTGAGGTGAGAATCAGAAACTTCCAACCTGAGGAAATCATCCTAACTGTCCTGCACAATCCTACAGAAGGGAATGATCAAAGTCCCAGGGGTGCCTTGCAGGTTCACTGAACTGCTAAGAATAGTACTGTATATGATATTATTACATTACATTTTATTTATAGTACACCAGCAGGTTCCATAGTACCATACCAATAAGGAAAAACTATTAACGTACTAATAATATGAATAAACATAAGACACATTGGAGTAGAAGAGGGCTTTGTTCTTTCAACCTTACAATCTATTAGTAGGTTGAAGCAAACAGGGAAAGCCTAAATGTGCTTGTTAAAAAAATAATAATACAGAAAACCTGAATCTCGAGACAGCTAATGGTTATACAGGAACCTCAACATAGCAAACTGGTCAGTGCAACCAATAGTTAAAAAGTCACACAAAAATGTGTGTTATTGTTACACTGAATATTGTACACAAAATATTAAATCTGACATAATCTGATATAATTATTACAACATGGTTTAATTATATTGCTCTTTAAACTTAGAGAGCCCGGAGCACATAGTACTCTTCAAGCTGGCTACTTTATGAGGCAATTTAAGCATATGTTAAGGGAAAAAGTAAAATAGTACAGTTCCTGACAATAATTATCAGACACATGATATAGCTGTTTAATGGCCCAAATACATCCCATTTAATAGGGCAAACATATATACATAAAAAAATATATAACAGCTGCATTTGGAAAGAAAATATTTCATATACTTAACTGATTCTTCTCAATTGTGGTTAGATTAGACAAACTGAAGATGTTTACACCCTTGTAAAGTATGTTACTGGGTTGCGTTTTGTTAAGTAACCTATTTGTAAGGATTTCATAATTTTCCAGGAAATTACATGAGAATGTTGAATCTATGTCTCGAAATTATAGGAGAATTAACTTGGAGACAATTAGAGGTGAAACGAAAACATTAGAATTCCACTGTGTCAGCAATAAAGATAAAGCATTGAAAAGTAAACACATTAATAGAAATTAGCTGCAAAAAAGGCTTCATATAAATCATAAGGATGCTGGGACCTTGCTGAAACTTCTCAGGGTTGGCTGCTAGGGACTCCTAGTGTTCTGGGTGTGTGGCTTTGTTAAGGGAATGGGGCTAGCTACAGGTGAGGCTAGTTTTTAGTGAGTTGGGAAGTAGTTGGTAGTGGGCAGGGAATAGTCAAGAAAGCCACAGCTAATAATCACATTTATTGTGTAGGAAAAACACCTCCCCAAGGTTTGAGCTCTAAGTAGTATCTGCAAACTTGGCTGCAGATATGGCAAACCAACAATAGCTGATCACTGATTTTAATACATAGAGTTATTATGTAACTACATAGTCTGGGTTGCATAAAAGAACCCTCTGCCACTATAAGTGTAACCCTTTAGAACTTCTATGCCCCAGACATAAGATAACATTTTTGATCCATCAGCTTTTTAGAGCAGGAACAAAAGTAGCACACAGTAACATCGGTAGACCATATTAAAAGTGTTTGTGACTTTTGATAGGGAGTAGCAGATATCAGTATGTAATTTTGTCTAACAACAACGGAATCTTTGTATTTTTCCACCTATTACGCAAGTTATGACTTCATGGGCTTTATTATTTTATTTTTTTCTTTAAGTTGATCAAGTGAGTAGTCATTGTTTCTACGCAATAGTAAATCCATTCAAGATGTAACCACTGTCCACCTTATAAACCAAGTACAAATTCACTCATAAAATGTGAGTAAGATGTGCAAATGCATTAGCCCATGACAAATTCATTTAAATTTTGTTTTCTTTGGTACTTCCACTCCGACTCATATAATGTGCAGATCAGAGCCCTTAGTCTTTCAGATTTTTAAGCATATGATTCTGGTAGGAATTAGACATCTGTTGTTGTGAATAGTGTTTTGGATAGTATCCAGAATCACAAACATGCAAACATATGATCCCACCAATTTTAAGAGATGAAGAAAATATCTGTTAAAGCTTTTTTAATTAAATTCAAATATAAAAATTATCTTGCATTCTCAAGGCTTTTTTTAGTGCATTAGCATGACATTTAACACAACATTTCTTAATGTCACTGACATGCGTCATACGTATAAGAAAAATAATTTGTAGGCCATGTGTACTAAGAACACACAAAATACTGTTTATTGTCAATGTTAACACAGTTTGCTTTATATAGACCAACGTATGTATTGAATTTAAATAAGGTACTTTGAAATATGACCAACATAGGGTGCACTGATTAAGTCTTTTGTTCACAACATTTGGTCTCTAGAATGGCCTAAGTCTAAATTATATTTTGTTGTTAACTTGTTTTTGGGGTTTAAATGCCATAAATATCTTTGTGACTGTGAATATCTGACAAGATCAGTCTTCTTTGCAGTTTAAACCTTATGGGTTTTTTTGCAGTTAGTGTACCCACAAAAATATTTTTTCAATGCAGGGTTTTTTTTAATACCATTAAGATATGTGTGTTCCATCATTTATTAAGCATAATACACTATGCAACCAAAATTATGTGGACACCGAATTATCGAGTGTAGGTGTTTCAACCACACCTACCGCTAACAGGTGTATAAAATCAAGAACATGTCATCTCTACAGACATACACTGGAATGGACCATATTGAAGAGCTCAGTCACTTTAAACGTGGCACTGTCATAGGATACCACATTTGCCACGAGTGAGTTCATGAAATTTCTGCCCTGTTAGATCTGCCCTGGTTCACTGGAAATGCCATTATCTTTGACACCTCAGCCATGAAGTGGTACATTTACAGAGCGTGGCTGCCGTGTACTGAAGTGTGTAAGGCTTAGAAAATTGCTGTTTCTACATAACATCGCTCAGTACAAAGTTCCAAACTGCCCCAGCAAAGCACCATGTGTTGTGAGCTTCATTAAATGGTTTTTCTATGGCCAAGCATCTGCACACAACCCAAGATCACTATGCACTACACCAAGTTTCAGCTGGAGTGGCATAAAGCATACTTCTACTGTACTCTGGAGCAGTGGAAACGTGTCCTCTGGAGTGATGAATCAAGTTTCTATCTAGAAGTCTGGTGGACAGATCTAGGTTTGGCAGGTGCTATGGGAATCCATAGTGCCTACTGTAACATTTGGTAACTCATCCAAGTGTCCCTCTTTAGGAGGGACAGCTGTTATTTGATATACCAATGTAGACATAGTGGAACAGCACTCCAATATTTCTGGTGCTCGAACTAGGCTCCACCAGCATCCCAAAATACCACAAATAAAGTTGCTCAGCACTCCAGTAGTTAAGTGAGGTGTATTTAATTCAGCAACAAAGGCAACATTTCGACCTTGCGGCCTTTATCGAAGCGACTTTATTGCTGAGTAACTTTATTTGTGAGCTATTTTTTGAGACCCAAATGCCCTTGCCCTTCTTTTATATGGGCTCAGAATGTATACTGCATATGAGTGTATCACAGTGATTTATTGCCTTCAATGTCACTAACATTGAATATTATTATTATATGTTTGGTTGGGTAAATAAAATGTATACTACTTTTTCTACAATGTCTTACTAGGCGATATAAATTGTTACCAAGAGGTGAAAAATGTCCATAAAAAGCATTGCCGTCTTGCCACACATCTAACCATCCGGCCACTTCAAATGTTATGAATTGTGCTGATATCAGCTCTGAAGTAACATTATCTTTACCATTCTACTGCCTGAGCATTGTGGGCTATGTTGGAATTGTGCAGAATTGTGTTGCCATGACAACTGATTAGGTTACCTATGCTGAAAACATTATTGCACGAGAACTGTGGGAGTTGGGATGAAAACATAATTAAATTGAGCAATGAAAAAACATGCACTACGTGTATTAAAATGATCTGCATTAGCACACTGTTAACGTTATCCAGCTTTACGTGTACCAGGTTTAATATTTACCAAAGACACAGATGGGGCATTTCATGCAACATTTCAATAACTTCCTGTGATCCCTCAATGAAGATTGCTTTGAATCGCACTGCGCCCTCAAGAAGGAAGTTGTTACATGCTTCCTGAATACCAGCTATATTGCTCTAGCAGACTGAGCATGAGCCGCTTGAGCTAGACATTGTTTCTGTTTTCTGTGTAAAGTCAAAGAGGTGTCTGTGGATGACTTTTCCTGCTCAAACGCCAGACTGAACTGACTCTTTGTGATATCGCTGATGAAGTCCAGCTTGCACAATTAAATCATTTCCTCCACGTACTTTCATTGGTCTGTGTCAGGTTGGGTGTTTCAGACTGAGCCATTCCATTGTTTACCACATGGCAGAATTAAAAGGAATCGGGGTGTTTCTCAAGTATACCGGACTAAGATAATGGAGCTGGAACATATACAAATCGCTGACATGTTGCTGTCTTAAAAAATATATTAGGCCAAAACTACAAAAAAAAAAAACGAGCACAGTATATTTATATTTTTTTATCTGATATTAGCAATACAACTTTTTGTGGGAGTCCTCCTTGAATGAAATGCGAAAAATAATTAGAATTAAAATGATGCATATTCATTTTTTTAATAAGGGTTTGTAATTAAAATATAGATAAAATGATAAATGATATTTATAGTTCTAAATTTATTTATATCATATATATATATATATATATATAGCTATTTATTCTTTAATAGGTATTTCTTTTTTTAGTGTTTATTTAAAAAATAAAGGGCTGCATACTTGTTATACAGTCTAAAAGAAAAAAAAGTTGATGTGGCTAGTGATTAGTATGCTTGTGTTGCTTATATCTGAAGCTAATTACTTGACACCTGATAGTGTTGTTGTAAATAATTGTAAGCAGTTCTTAGGTTGAGATGGCAAGAGTGTTACTGGGATGCATTGGAAGGTATGTAATGCATGCTGAGTTGAGATATCAGTTTAACAAATATTTTGACACCTCCCCTCTATTTGGAGCTAGCAGTGGGAAACCAGCATGATGTCTTGCCTAATCTGGGACGTGCTAATTCTTTCAATCTAGTTAATATTCTTGTTAGTATGCATCTAATTGTCAAGGTTTATCTCTTGGGAAAACATGGTCTAAGTGATCCTCATTAGGCTTCTAGGGTCCCATCTAAAACTTTTTTACATGTTTTTTTTCCATTGGACTATAGGATGGAACTTCACTTGTGAGATTTAGCATATAGAAATAAATAGTATAAACAGTGTACTGCCATGATGATCAATTAAGAAAATAGGTTATGCCTATAGTCTAATAAACAATGCAAAGTGAATCCATATTGTACGCCATTAACATAAGGAAAACATATCCGAAAAGTAAGAGATTAACTCAATTGTGCCATTGTTTGATATGAGCTATTTTTTCGAATACTACTGTAACTAACATATATTCATATAAGTGATAATGAAACGGTTATACATCATATCAAATTCCTGTTGTTTGTAGCCCTCTACTGAGTGAATATATGGATGTTGTTTGCTTGAACCAGGCTCATCAAGAGATAAGTGTGAGCTAGAGCAGGGTCAGTTCAAACTACTCCTCTTGTTGAGTATTTTGCTCTATGCAAGCATTTAGGGTATAGCTCAAACAGTACTCGTATCATGGCCTACCACTGAATAGCTCACTGAATAGCTCTTGTAAATCTGTGTGATATCACTATAAACCAAGATATATCATCTCTGGCTTATTTCAAATATATCATAGCAAAACTTACCTCAACTGCTGTCTACTGCTAAGTAAATAGATGCAGTATTTTGGGTTTATTATGATCTCTAAGACTTCCAGAACAAAACATAATATTATTAGGCTGTTCTCACAATGCAGCATTATGGAGGACAATCTATCTACACTTGCAGAAAATCAATATAATTTTTATATTTTTCATCTATTATATAGACTCTGCACCAGCTTTGAAATGTGTTAACAATGGTAGTGCTGTTGTGTGAAACAAAAACAGTTTTCAGTTGTAATTAGTGCTGTCCTTAAATTGGTAAACAACGATTTTTTGCATTTCTTTTTCCATACTTGTCAAGCGTCTAGGGATTTTCTAATCAATGTTTTGACTTGAAAGTGATTGGGCCCCTCTGTGTGCTCTGCAGTTCATTTACTCCCTGAAAAACCTGTAGGTTCTAAACTTGTTATTTTCAACACTGGTCTAAATTGCACACCAAAGCGGGACTGTCGCAATTGGACTCTGGCAATCCGACTCTGTATGGTTTTATAGGTCTATTGATATTTGGAAATCTGAATCATATAATTTATAAAGAAAGTTATGAAGTGCATGGCAAAGTAAAACAAATGTATATTTGTAAGCAGATACAATTTTTGTTAGTAGATATTTATCTCTGCCATATGATTTGGTAAGAAAATTATTACTGTCAAAATGATATTGTTTATGCAACATTTAAAGCCTTCAAAATATTTATCTTCAAATACTGAAATGTATGTACATAGTTCTGTGGTACAATTTTGTTAATATACAGTTGTAAGAACAGTAACACTATATTATACTAACGGATTGCCTTGCTGATTCTGTTATATCATTTTATTTTACAAGTTTTACCCTAGTATGTATTACCAGCTTGTCCTCAAGGCACATAATGATACCATTACAAATTAGTGTTAAACTCTGATTAATCAATTTGTGATAATATAGGCATATCTCATCAACATCAAATAGGTTAAAATATAATTTACAATCACTATTGTCCATTCCAGCCTCAGACCTTTAGCGTTTTATTGAAAACCGTGTGAATTTAGGGTGCAATGCTGAACGTAGTCCAACGCAGTGGAAACTGCACTTGTAGAAACTTAGGAAGTGCTTAGTAGATGCAATATATATATTTATTCACATGCATGTGTACAATGCCATGCTTTGAACTGAAAAGCATCAACACATCTCTTTTTAAGTGAATTTAGGATTGCGTGGGTTTATTTGGGTAAAGTTGTGGTTTCTGTCAATGCTGGTTGTATAACTATTTTTTCTTTAGAATTCCCTTGGAAAAAAAAGTTTCAATATATTTTAAACCATATTCATCTCATTGATAGACCAGCATCTCGTTGTTTTGCATGTCAGTTTAGCTAGTTAAGTCATACCTGGGATTTCATAATTACGGATTGATTTGGTACAACCTACTGAAACAATATCTTATTCATTAAATTGTAAAGAATATGACGTGGTTAATCAACAACGCTTCAAAATGAATTTAAGGTTTCTTAACAGAAATCTGTTTGAATGTGTCAGAATAAACAGTAGCACTGGTGAGGCAATTACGTTTAGCAATTAGGAAAGGTTGTGCAAAGTACAAGTAATTGCCTTTGCTTGAAATGGTTTGGAAGTCATATGTCTCCTTCAGTTTCTGAAAGCTGTTCAAAGTGATTAAAAAACAGCTCTGTTATATTTCATGCCATCAGTGTTGCCGGAGACATTCTGCTTTTCTCTTCTAATGAGGTGCATTAGTACAAAAACTAATGACCTTTAACCTCAGGATCAAGTGCCTTTTTGGCATGGACAAACCCTGGTATGAAACTATGGCTTGATAGGAGGCATCTCCAAAGAAATCACAAAGAAAATTTCACTTGAGTTACCAAAATAAATATTGTATTAACATGAACTAAGTAGAATTAGATATTTTTTACAGACTACTATGCATGCAGTCAAACACTGGAACCTTAAATATAAATGCACAATTTATAATATAATGCAACTGTATGCAACCTTTTTTCAGTAAGAGGCAGACATATTTGGATTTTAATTCACTGCAAACCATCATATACAGAAAGGTATATGGGCCAACAGATGAGGAGTGAGATGTACACAGTACACTGAAAACATTGGTGTATTCTGGCCAAAGCCGGCTAAGCTTAGGGCTACATAATAAGGAGCCCAATTGCTCCCAGGCTCCCTGTAACGTCACTACATAATGGATCTCCATAACGGGCCTTTTAACACTATGGATGGTTGTTCCAAGATAATATAGTCCTCCGTTGGTTCGTTTTGTGCCTTTAAAAGTAGAGCACTGGGATATCACTTCATATCTGACGTCCAGTAGAAAAAGCTGTGGCGCAGAGTAGGTGACAGGTGGCACCACTCTGGGTTAGGGCAGTGCCGAAGGTAAATATGCTAACAGCAGTTGATTAAGTCAAACAGTGGCGAGTCTATTCAAGATATGTTAAGTTGTAATTGAGTTGATCATCAAATGTTTCCGTTTAGTCAAGTTGGTTATGTAAGTAGTATAGAGGTTGGTTAATGAGTCGGCTAGTCCTTTGATTTTCATAACAACTTGCTAGAATTTCAGATTCTTGTTTAGTCGAATCTCATTTACATAAAGTTTTAATTCTAATAAGTTTGATTCTAACTTAAAAATGTGTAGTGTTTTATGATGTTTATGTTAAATAATGATCCGTATATCACTCTGTAAGTGTATCTGTAGATAGTTCAATTTATATTTAATCAAATAATTAAAAAATTTGAATTCTAGCATAATTTACAAAAAAAAAATAATGTTATATGCTGTTTGTTTTTAAAAAAAATCAGACTTCTGCCCAGGAAGAAGAATGACTACCTGAGGGTTAAAAACATTAATACAACATAGAAACCAAGGTTAGACAGAGAGGTGCTCGCACCAGCCTGCAGTCATTAACCCCCTTCTCCATTTGGTGCAGGGGAGACCTTTATAACACTCTAAATGAACAAATGTCATCAACTGGTTTAAACTTGCAAAACTTTGTCAGGTGTATGTAAGTACTTTTATTTTCATGTTTCATTTTGTAAAACAAATATTTCACTTGTCTTGGAACATTAAAAAAGATAAGCAGTGTCCAGTTTGGTGAGATCCAACCCAGCAGGAACATGTGCTGCTTGTTTTAGGCAGATGGGACATGTAATGTGCAAAAAACACATATACACATATCATTTTCTTGATCTGTTCCTACAATTGTTATTTACCTATACTAGTTCAGTTTTCAACTAGTTTTGTCAGAACTAGTTCCTTTCTTTTTCAGCCTTTCACATGTATACTAATTACAAACATTAATGGAAGTATACATGTATGACATTAGTGGAAGTCATCATCAGAAATCTTGGGGCCCAGTACATGCTTTGCCCGTCCCATGTTCATCTCACTGTCCCACTCATTGCTCCATCCATCACATACATACAAACACACATACATACTACCACACAAACTCGCTTTAACACTCACTCTACCACCACTTAGATACCCACATATTCTTTCTTTTGCTCTTTCCCAAGCACACTAACCCTAAACTCACCCCTGACACTCCAACACTATACACTGATGCACAAATTCACGATAACATCATACACTGACACTAACACACATAACAACACATACTAACACACATATACTCATGCTAGCACCATACACTTATACAATCTAACAACATACCCTAAAATACACACATTTGCTAACACATTCTCTATGTGGACAAAAGTATTGGGATACCTGACCATTACATAAACAAGGATGTTGACATTACATTCTAAATACACAGACATTAACATGTAGTTGGTCCCCCCTTTGCAGCTACAACAGCTTCCACTCTTCTGGGAAGACTTTAAAGAAGATTTTGGAGTGTTTCTGTGGGAACTGTTACCCAGTCATCCAGTAGAGCATTTGTAAGGTCAGGCACTGACGTTGGACATGAAGCCCTATTTGCAATCTCCATTCCAGTTCATACCAAAGGTGTTTGATGAGATTGAGGTAAGAGCTCTGTGTGGGCCATTCAAGTTCTTGCACATCAAACTCATCCAACCATGTCTTTATGGACCTTGCTTTGTGCCCTGGGGCACAGTCATGCTGGAATAAAAAAGGACCATCCTCAAGGTCCAAGAGTACTTAGCACAAGCTACGACAATAATTCTGAAACATAGAACACATCGATTTATTACCTCTATCCTGCTAGATGGCCTCCTTATTTTATGTTTGTGCTCGTCACAGTGGTAAATAATGGCTTTTTTATTTAACCACTATATGTGGGGCCTACAGTGGAGCAGCCATATGCCCAGTAGGTTTTATAGCAGCCATTAACAAGTGTTTGCTATTTTCTGGCTATTTAATCACTGCAAAATCAAAATCATTATCACACAACATTCATTTTTATACTCTGCTTCTAACGCTGCCCCTTTTATGCCTTTTTACCCCAATGACACCACATAACATTTAAATAAATGTTTATTCATGTCACAGATCAAATTTCCTTCCCCTTTATAGGAATTCTAATGTGAATGTATAGGGCATGTTTAAAAGGAAGATGGTGACTGTGGGTTATAAAAACATATATATTTTGAAAAAGAAAACATGTAAGTCATATTTTGGATGATCTTTCAAATTCTTCAAAGTTATGAGAAAGCACACAGGAAACTGTAAATTTCTGCACTCTTCATACAAATAACTAATTTTCTATACTCTATTGAGCAATACCATTAGTAACACTTTACACAAATAATTATACGTAATTATGGTTAAAAGGAAAAATCATAATTGTATTATGTAGTAAAAAAAATTGAATTACTACAAAACACAATTATCAAAATAATCAAAATGATACTATGCAAAGTAATCAATAAGAAATGTATATAGATAAAATCTAGAATTGCTCAATTGATTTACCAAGTGCTTCTAAATCGTTATAGTTATTCAGCATTAGTTACGATATTGAACTGGTGCCTTGGTGGTCTTAACAGAATACATTTGGATGTTGCATCACTTGAGGGATAAATGTTATTCAAGGTGAGGAAACTAAAAGTGTTCCTTGCTATACACTATATACAGTATTTTCAAGTCCAGGGGAGTCATAACATAAAAAGTGATAGGCACACCCTAACTCCCTCTAGATTGTAAACTTGTTTGAGCAGGCTGTAAGTCAAATTGTTATGTTATATACTACTTGTTATGTCCTGTTTACCCATTATACGTTACTGCGGAAAATGATGGCGCTATATATAAAAAAATAATAATAATAATAATAATAATAATTGAGGAAACCAGGAAACATAATTCTGTGTAGCTCTTGTTATACATTGCACATAATCTACTGATCTTTCTCAAGTCTTGTGTTTGACCTAGGAAAAACTGATTTTACATTTCATGTGCCACATCACCAGATCACCAGTCATTTAATTAAGTTATTACAAGGAAGCAGTGATCATAGCACAAACACATTCAATCTGGTGATCTGTGAAAACAATCTCCCCTGTAGGAGTTCCTAAATTAATTACTTTGGTGCACTTGACAAGGTCAAATCCATTCCCCCTCATGATGGATCTCATCTGCTGCACTGAGTAAAGAAGTATTTCCCTTCACTTGTGCATGTGATAGAAGCTCATCCGTCTCTGTAGTTTCCAAATGATCTGTGTAGATCAGAGAAAAAAGGAGGAACTAGGGGGCAGCTGATGGCCATTAAGATACATTGTGTTCACTTTCAAATGGTAACAAGTGATAGAAAACAGCCCTTCGGTCCCAATAGTTTTTTTTTCATTTTCTACTTTCCTGTCATCCTAAAAATCATGTTTTCATGTGATCCTGTAGGGACAAAATTATGCAATGTATATTCCAGTAATTCATAGAACACTTACCACTTCTACTAGGATATCTACTCTGTTTTCTTGATAAATAATGGTCTGGCTCAAAACCCCATATTTCTTACACCTTCCTTCAAAATCTAGATGATCAGGAAACAAAATGAGCAGATATGTGTGGAGGTTTGAAAAATGTTTGTTGTTTTAAGTAAAATGTTTATTCATATGAATAACTTCAATTGATTTTTAAAAATGCCAAATGTGCAGACTAAAATAATGATGTAAGAAAAAAGCTATACAGAGCTATATGTTTTCATCCATAAACTAAAGATCCAAAGAGGTTATTCTCAGAATGATGTGTACCAAATAACTTGTGATGAACATATCCTATCATAAAACAATTTGGGGATTAAAGATTCCATTCTGTCAGAAATTCTTTGGGAATCAATTTGCATTGAACCCCAACAGGTCATGTTCAGAGTGTTGGCTCTCAAAGGACATTCCTCCAATATAGATGCTGCAGCCTGTTGCTTCTCTTTATAGATCCTCTTGTTACATGGGGTAGATGACTAAGCTTGGTACATACCAAAGTGCACAAAAATGGAAAAAAGATTTGCATGTCAATTGCTCATTGATTTCGTTATTACAGTATTTTAAAACACTACAAATCTATGCCAACTTGAGGTGCTGTTCGAGCAACACTATGGTGTTTGTGGTGCTCTATATTCTTTGTGTTATGCATATCCATGTTTCTGACCATAATCATAAGGTGCACTTAGTACAAATATATTTAGGTCTATTTATGAGACGATGCTTTGGAAAATAAAAAAGTCTTACCTTATGTCAATAGGATATTTTATGAAGAGACAACCTATTTTAAATCAGTGGTCTCCGCATTTTGTATATATGCTCACCATTGAGATCAGGTTGTTTTAGTGTGAACTCCACTCTATCTAGACTGCAAATACATACTGCTAATCTCTCTATCAATAATTGAGATTGTCTTCATTTCAAGCACTCAAGGGCAACACGCAGAATGAAGATGATCTCCATTATTACAGGTAAACTGCAGCATGCTTTTATAAAGACATAATTTTTACTGAATCTGGGTCCAGTCTCCAGTTCTATCTACTTGCGCATTTAAGTTCCATAATTAGATTTTTTGGATTTTAGATTTATGTATTTGCGGTCCAGATGGGTCTAAAGTGGGGATGGAGTTCCCACTAGAAGAACTTGACATCAACCACAAGTGTTTATTCAAAATGGGGAGAGAGCTGGTTTAAGGTTGATAGTCTCTTCATAAAATATCCCATTAACTCCCACATGCTTTGACTCAATAACCTTTCTTATCTTTATCCAACCTCCCATCATACTGCTTTACCTCCCAACACATCCCTTATCTTCTTTCATTTCATCCCCCCACCTTCCCATATATAATTGTTTCTTCCCTCTACTTTTTAGATCAAATGGTTGCATCTTCTACAGTTGACCATCTTTTTGCACGGGGCCTCTGATATGCATTTAGCATTCAGTATTATCAAGTAACACTAGTACTGTTAACAATCACAATTATTGAAATTTTCAGTATTTAAAAGTGGAATATTAAAGAAATGACAGTGGGGGATTCTGTGGATTAAATGGAGATAAAATGAAACAGGGCAGACATAGCTATACTAAAATGTACTGAAAATATAGTTTCAGAAAGAGAAACTATTTTAGTTTTAATCTTCACAAGAACTGCTTTTTAGTCTCTATATACTCTATAGAAGGTACCACAATTTTTATGGGTGTAGCAAATAAAGCAATCATAATACATGTTTGAAGTTTTCTGGACACCAAAAGTGTGCAAGAAACCTTAAGTAACATCAATGACATCTGATAAGGTTGGTATATGACTTGGGAATGTGCTTTCATCATCCCTCCTTGACACACATTTTACTTTGCATTATCATACAGTAACAACAAAAATATGGGCACGGACGTTTGGAAGCACTATTAGTTATATTTAAAACATGAGATAAACAAACTAGTCTACCCTTTAGTTGGTAATAACATGGTTTATAGTGGTTCCAAATTTGTTTTGTTAAAATCCACAAAAGAGCACATTTCCGCATCTGGCAACAAATTGTAGATCTAGCAGGTGTAATCAATATATGAGTTGTGGTGTGCCCACCAATGAGTACAATCTTTTTTCCAGAAGTATAGTTGTTGATTTGACAAGACAGACATCAAGGGGGTATAATTAGCGAGCTTTAAACACACTCACTCAATGTATGCAGTTTTCACTGCTGGAAACTGCCTTCCTTATCCCACCCAAATCAACTTATGAATCAGAAAGTCACAATAAGCATTCACCAGTTGTTAAGAAATAGGAAGAGTCAAAGAAAGAGTGAGAAAATCATGGGAACCACAGCTATCCACTATCAGTAAACAATGTCCAGAAAAAAAACAATATATATCTGATGAGCCAGATATATAAAAAATAGACATGCTAATAGTTTATTTTTACCTTTTAACAAAACGCAAAGTGAGCGAACAGAAGAAAAATGTAAATCAAATCAATATTTGGTGTGACAACCCTTTTGCCTTCAAAACAGCACCAATTTTTCTAAGTACACCACAGTTCTTCATTGTATTTAGGGGGCTTCAGTTGCTTCTTTCTCTTCATGCACTCCCAGACAGACCTGATGATGATGAGATCAGGTCTCTGTGGGGGCAATACCATCACTTCCAGGGCTCCTTGCTCGTCTTAAATTTGGGGCCAATAAAATGCCTCCCTGAAGGTACTGCATGATGGATAAGCATCTGCCTGTACTTTGCAGCATTGCAGAAACCATTGACCAAATCCCCAACTTGTTGCCTGCAAACATTCATTCTTGTACCGCTCTCCAGCACCTAGGTGAACATACTGCCTTTTACTACAAATATTTCACATTTTGACTCATCACTCCAGAGCAACTGTTGCCATTTTTCTGCACCCCATTTTCTGTGTTGTATCCCTGTTGTTTCCCTGAGAGGTGTATCAATGCCCCAATGTTTTTTGACAATGGTGAGCTGAGCTGGAAATCTTCTGATTGTGAAAGTAAGCATGATGTGTCTTTCATCTGCTGCACTAAGTTTACTTGGCCAACCACTGCGTCTACAGTCCTCAACATTGCCCATTTCTATGTGCTTCTTCAAAAGAGCTTGAATAGAACATCTGGAAACCCCTGTTTGTTTTGACATTTCTGTCTGGGAGAGACCTTGCTGACACAGTATTACTACCTTGTGTCTTGTTGCTGTGCTAAGTCTTGCCATGTTGTATGATTTTTAACATTAAACTGCCTTCATTAACCTTATCTTGTTAGAGAGTTTGGGTGTTCCTCACCCAGTTTTATTCCTTCTACACAGCTGTTTTTATTTGAGTTAATGATTGTGTTACAACCTACTTATTAAATTGATAATCATTAGCACCTGCTTGGTGTAATTGTTTAATCATACACCTAACTATATGCCTACAAAATCCCTGACTTTGCGCAAGTGTACCAAAAGAATTGATGCCATTTTGAATTTTAATTTCTTCTGTTCACTCACTTAGCACTTTGTAAATTATGCAAATAAAATATTTACATGTCTATTTTTAAAATTATTCTTACTTTATAGCATTTTTTACACCTGCCTAAAACTTTTGTACAGTGTCGTATATATATATAATATATATATATATATATATATATATATTTATATACACATACAGTGGCATATTCTTGCCTAGGCTGAGAGCCCCTCTACCACTTAACTAGATATGCATTGCCCTATTGGACAATTAGATGCCTTAGGCAAAAATAAGTCCTCTTTCTCTCTCTTGCTCTCCTCTCTCTCTCTCTCTCCTCTCTCTATATATATATATATATCATTTATCATATAATTATCATTTTTTTGTTAGTAGTCATATGCCCCATATATCCAAAGTGCTCCCTCTGAGGCATAATGGTACATATACCTCTTTATTAGAATGCATTATTTTGCCTCAATTATAAACTCAATTTCTTCAGTTTCTTTCAAGAAGGCTGCTTTCTCACTCATCCAGAGGAGCTTGGAATGTGACATGGAAAAGGGAGGAGAAGTAAATCAAAGAGTGTAGCAATTCTCCAGATGCAACATTTTTTCCTTTTTATTTTTTCCACAAAGATTCCTAGGACATTTCTGACATTTTAATCCCTTCTCTGAAAATGTTTCTGGAATTGCTAAAATAATGCCGTTCTCTACATCAAATGCAAATTAGGTAATTCGTTTTTAATGCTCAGTACGAGTTTACTTTTGTCGTTGCATGCATCAAAGTTATTAATGCTAGCATATGAAAAAATATACAAATAATAATATATGTCTTGATACTTGTCTGTTGTTCTGACGTGACCAAAAACATTGATATTTTGCCACAATAAATGTAAGCATTTGTGGAATCTGGAATTTGTGCTCCAGTTTTTGCATTTTGTGTTGTTTTACTTGTCATTTTATCGCTGCATTTTGATCATATGGACCAATCATATTTGTATATGTGCATGCATGAATGTATGTACTGTATATGCACAGGTAGAGAGAGCGAGTTCTTTGCCCAAGGCCTGAGAGAGCAAAAGAAAGACTGCTAGACTGAAAAACACACACACTCGACTCATATAAAACTATGTCTATGACCATGCATATTTTTCTAATTTTTTATTTAAACATTTAGCGTATATGGATACTTCCAATGCACAGAACTTACTTTCCATTCTTTTCTATAGCAAAATATGTTCGGTATTTTAGATATAGTCACGCTTGTGTTTCCAGAGCAGTGAAGTAAACATTTTAACAGTGAACAACTACAATACGTTCACTACTTGTTCTGTGTGCTGTGACCCTTCCCAGCTACCACTGCTCTTTCTTTTTACAGTGCAAGGAAATTCCCTTTGACATAAATTGCTCTCTGCACGTAGTTAGGGAAAAGAGGTTATTTTCTGTGTAATTCCTCTGGACAGTGCTTTATAATCAAACAAAAAAAACAAACTCCAACGGCTGCAGCATTTTAGTGCAAATGCTTACAGACAGGATACTGTGCTACAGCACGGTACCATCTAGTAACGGTGGAGCTGCATATGTGACGAGCCGCCTACCCAGGAAAAGCCAAAATACAATAAACAGGGCGCTTTTGAAATTGTAATCATTATGAGTTTATGTACATGGTCTACATTCATAATTTAAAATATTTTAAAACAAACCAGAAATATTTGAAATCATATCCCTGTATTATTACAGTAATGACTCATAACTATGTACACATTTGACCTATTTTTTCAGCAAAAAAACTTCAAGGTTTATTGAAGAATATTGGTGCATAATATGTTAGATTTTATATATATATATATATATATATGTTTGTTTTCAATTTTGGTCCTTTAAAATAACATCATATGGATCAGAAATACAGCATAAATGTTGTTTATGTTGTAACTGACTTTTGGAATATTGTAGCTGGAATTCACTGATTTTTAATGCAATTTCTTCATATGTGTTCAGAGGCCCTTTATAAGCAACCATCACCCTGGTGTTCCTAATAGCACATTGTGTTAGCTAATCCAGCTTTAAGTTTTAAGACAGACAAGGGTTTCTAGATATTCTATCCAAGCTTATTTGAAGAAGCACAAACGAATGGGCAATGTTGAGGACTGTAGATACAGTGGTTGGACAAGGAATCTTAGTGCAGCTGATAAAAGACACATCATACTTACTTCCCTTCACAATCTGAACATGTCCATCAGGGTCATCAGTTTAGTACTGGCAGAAAACAGTGGGACCCTGAAACACCCATCCACTATATATGGACGTCATGTTTTGAAAAGCCATACCTCCGATGTGGAAACAAGGCCAAGCGACTCAATTATTCACCCAAGGAACTGGGGTGCAGGAAAATTGCAGCAGGTGCTCTGGACTGATGTGTCAAAATTTGAAATATTTAGCTAAAGCAGAATGCAGTACATTCTTTGCAGGCAACTGTGACGGTAATGGAGTTGGAGATTTGGTCAGAAGTAATGGCCTCCACAATGCAGACATCATGGAATACCATTAGGGAGGCATCTGAATGGGCCCACATTTATTCTGCAGCATGACAATTAAGTCATTAAGAACTATCTTCAGCATAAAGTATTAACATGTCTATTTTTAAAAGCATTCTTGCATTAAAGCATTTTTTCCACATCAACCAGAAAGCTGGCTAGAAACTTTTAGAAAATTTTTTCTTTAATCTTTTTTCTGATTATTAAATTTTAAGTAAGTTTTCTGATTATACTGTGAAGTTTTCAGTTAGAGATACATTTGATCATATTATTATTAAAAATAATTAGAAGGCAATGGTAGGTTATTGGGTATGTTACATTTGTTTTAGTGATATTATTTGATTACTTACTTTTTACTTTTTTATGATATTTATTTTTCATGCTTACACTTTCTTTCATTACATAAATGTTGTAATGTGAAGAATAATGGTTTGTAATTTCAAGTTATTACTGCGATGATATAAAAGAAAAGCTTGATATTTGTCAGGTTTAATATGTTTATTGCTTAAACAGGACTTATTTTACAAGGGTATATAGACACAACAAAGCAAACATGTACATCCTGAGGGCCACTTCAACTCTGGTATTATACATTGTTTTAAATACTAGAAAATAGATTGTATTCGCAGATTTACTTATTACAAAAATTGGATTAATTTACATAGCCCATGAAATGTTGGCTGCATGCTCTTTAGCTTTCATTCGAAGAACTGCGATGCTGGATGATCTCCTTTCAAACTCTGGTTTAGTTTCAAAAGAATGTCCGTTTGTAGAGCTTGATAATAATGATTCTGTGAAGAAATTATTCAGCGGCATATGGCTAAACTGGTTCTGATGGTTTGCAAAGCCAGAGTATGAAGAGTCACTCCGTGAGGAATGGGAGTATGGAGTCATACAAGAAGAAGGTTCTCGAGGAAGCATGCAAGATGTCACCACTGATCCTCCAGCTGGGTTCCCTGTCCACAAATTATTCTGAATCTATTGAAAATATATTAAAAACAGAGTTAACATCACAAAGCGTTCCCACTGGAAAAACGAAAAAAGAGACTTGCGGTACAGTTTATCCCTAACCCACATATCAATGTACAAATAAAAATCATGCACACTGTGTGTAATTCTTATTCATAAATGACAGAGCTCATATGATCACCATCATCATATTAAGTTCTTATAGTGATCTCCACACCATATTTTTAGATTTGTTACATATGTTTTCATTTCTTTACACCCGTTTTTTAATTTGTACAACATAACTGTTTACTTTTTTATTACTGGATAAATAACAGTTTGCTCATGATATATCTAAATCTAGGCAACTTCATCTTTAATATGAAAAAATAAAGGACACCCTATGAAGAGTTGTTACACGCCTTATAATTATCTCTTAATATTCCTTTTGTTTCTGTTGTACCATCAGTAATTATTGTGCTAAATTACCTTATAATTGGTTATAAATAAAATATTTGTATTTTTAAAATATATATCTATATAAATAAAGAGTGCATTACATGTAAGTTTACATATAGTTGTTATATAGCACTTAATGTTACTGCACTAGGGACCTAAAATAAATTGAAAGAGAACTGCTGTAATTTGGAACACAATGAGGAGAGTGAGTTCTCATAACAAGAAACAAGAAAACATTTAATGCTTTCAACATCAATTCTTTGAAGCATAATAAAAGTTTGTCCTACAAAAAAAGGGAAGGGGTTGTGGGGGGAAATAAAGCAAAGTCGCTAAAAGAGTAAATGAAATGAAAACAGATGTACTGGCTTGAAAAGGTTATTTCAAGCAATTTTTTACCACTGTGGGCCAAGGTTCACCAAAAATGTCCCCAAAGGTATTATACTATCTTACGTTGAACAGTTTATTTACTCAAGCGTCAACAAAGCTAAGGAGCTTACGGTAAAAAAAAAACAACAACAAAAAAAACTTTAGCATTCTGAGCTGCTATGATTCAAAGTTTGTAAAAAAAAGAGATCTTATTTTACTGCAGTTGTAATAATGCATTTAGGATTTTTCTCATACAAGAAAATGGACGAAAGAAAATAAACAGAAGTGTAAAGACAAGCCAAGAGAAACAAAATTCAAAGAACAGAGATACTTGAAAAAATATATATAATTGAAAATGATTCCAAGATAGCACTTTGCATTATTTTTATTTAATGATTCATGTTTCTTTTTTATGTCATAAGGAATGTATTATCATTAGCATTTAACTGTTTACATCCCAGGTGGGTCAGAAAAGAATTCTGCAATGTTACCCTTTTGACTTACATAACCTATATTGAGGTTTAGTGCATTCACTCCCATATTCCAATCTGGGATTTAGAACATTCTATGGTTCCATTTTGAATTTTTGAAACGTGCAATCAGCACCCATATTAAGAAATAGTTTTTATGGTTAACAGTACAAAAAAACAAACTAAGACATTTTAATGGAATAAAAGGATTACGCATGTGTTTATTAAGACCAATGCCAGTATAAGTAGATCGCATAAACCATGCCCTTACACATACATTAGCCTTTATAAACTTTGTAATGGATACTTCATAGCCTTTCACCATTATGATGGGGCTTAAAATAGTCCCCTATAATAAAAAAGAAAATAAATATGCTCATGCGTTATAAAACTGTAATTAAAACTAGTCTTCCATAATCGATGACCCCATACCCCCAGATTTAAACTTTTATTAGAAAGTATCCACTATTCCAGGCCAAGTTTTGAAGTATCTTCAAAATAAATATATCACATGTTAAGAAACAGTGGTTTAAACTTAAACATTGCATCAGTGCATAAGAAAATGCCATTCCCAGATGTTTACCTGTGGGTAGCTGTCTGTCCTTGGTAAAACAGAGATATCATAAGTGGCAGCAAAATGACTTTTGGCTTGTTGTATCTGTCCATAACGTTCTCTCTTTCTCCACTTAGCCCTGCGGTTTTGGAACCAGACCTAAAAAAGAAAAATAGGAATGTCTCATCAAGTAAACGTCTGATAAATACAGAGGATTGACCACTAATGTATAATTGAATCCTACTGTACTATTTGCCTGAAGTTTCCAGTGAGTAAGAAAACATTCATTTGACAGAAAAGATTGCAAGAAATTTCCAAAACATTTTTCAGGCTGATTTTGTGTTTGGCATCTACAAGTGTACAACCACGATTTCTCATGAATGGCGCCTTGTGCAATAAAACTACTTGGACTACTCAGTAGACCAATACAGGAAAATTACATCAAACACTTCCAATAAATGCATGTGAATTCCCATTAGCTCCCAGAAAAAAATAAGTATAATCTACAAAAAAATTATACCTTGAATCTATAGATATCTTATTGTATTGCTTATCGCTTTGTTAAATTTAGGTATATTTTATTTGAAAAACAATTACAAATATCTTTAAAAAAATAGGGATGAAGTAAACCAACTGTCATAAACTCAATTCGTAGTTGTACTTTTTAAGTTTTAAGGGAGGGATGTAAATTGTACCTGCTAAGAAAACTAGTTTGATATCCTTTCTATAGTCAGAACACAACAATTAGCCAAAAAACTTTATACCGCCTTTAAGTGTGTGGGCCCATGCTACACTTTTACAGAATGTGCCTGCACTTTAAAGGTTAGTCCAGGGCTGACAGTAGACAAATGGAGGAAAGAAGAAGTCAGGACAGAAGAACCTGATATATCACTTTATCTTGCTCCCAACCTGTAATCCCTCCCAGCCCTTTTGGATTCATTCAAAAGACCACTAGCCAAACCACAGCCTGTCAAGAGGAGGCAACAGCACATTTGCTGTGTCTTTGTTTGAAATGAGCTATTTGTCAAAAACACCCACATACAAAACAAGCTAGAATAACGCAATTAAGTAATACTAGTTTTTAACTGGTAAATTCCCTACTATTATTCATCAAAATTTTGATGGAAATGAAATGAACAAATAAATATTTTGCTCCAAACAAGCTACATAGAACTGTTTAAATTGTATTAACACATTGCAAAAAAATATATTCTTGGAACTTAAAACTATTTTGGTATTTTGCAAGCAAGTTTCCCTCTTGCTGGGATGGTTAAAATGAGGGAAACTATGAACACATTGATAACCAATGGAATTTTTATTAATAAAATGTGTTCAGGTTTAAATTGTACAAAACTATAGAAACCTTGATATATTTTTAATAAAAGTTTCTAAGCTGTAAAACTGACATGATGTACTGTTATCAAAATTGCCAGTTTCTTACAATACAAAAAATCAAACTTTTTTTTTCCCAGGGTTAATGTTTAGTTCATCAAATTCTAAGAACTTTTGACATTTCTCTTTTGATTTAAAATACCAATATTTACAAACACTAGCTTTAATTTGAATCTATCAGTAACAATTTAGTGAACAGTATCATAATATTAACCAAGTATAATAATATATGTTTCATTTACAAATTGAAGTTCAACTTGAGAGAAATTTTTATTTTTCAAACATATCCTGCTGTTCAGTTTCACTTTGAAAACATCTGTGCAAACTCCACAAGGTCTAGATGGGAAACTCAAATGTATTTTTATCATATTGATGGTTTCGTTTGAGTCTTCCAGTGTCATGTAGCCTGACTGCTGTCAAAAGTTAAGACCATTTGCAAGCTTTAGAATTTCCTTAATTCACCAGTTAACATTGTGTACAAGTAATGAGCCATCTATAAACTCTGTGCATTTAACCACTCCTTAAGAATACAGGTATCCCAATGTATATGAGTGGAGGCTGAAGTGTTTTCTCTCCTGCGTCCATTGAAATTATGGAATCAGTTAACAGTATTTACAGTGATGGGCAGAAGAAAAGACACTACTGTCCTTGTCAGCTTAGTGATTATCTTAGCACCCAGCATTATCCCTAAGAGCCACATTCACTTAAAAAGTACTTAACACATTTCTTGGTAGTAGATAAGAATAACCCAGTAAACAAATAAATATAAAAAAAAGTTTAAATTCATTCATGTGACAATAAAAGCACCATTGCATTTTGCAGATGATTCTTTGTGTACAAAGTTAAAGACAACTACTGAAGTCTTTGTAAGGTTGTCATGCAATGACAATAAGCTTACAAAGCATTTTAGGAAGGAAGACAAGAAAACTGAGTAAAATGATTCTTTAAAATCTTCCTATTACATCTAAACTGTAACATACTGCATAGTGTGTCACAACTTTAGTGTTAAAATGCCTTTTAAAGTACCATTAAAACAATAAGAGTAAAATGGATAAACAATGGGCTCCAAGTACAAAGAAAAGTTAAAGTTGTATTACATTATGTAAAAGGCACCATCTACAGACTAACCAGGAACTAAATGTTTCAAGTCTACTTTTGTTGACAACATATATTTAGATGTCACATCTATTAACCTGGAATCATTACTGTTTTAAGGGTATGTAGAAAATAGCTCAATTAAGTTCAAAGACAAAAACTGCAAACTATAATGAAAATCCTCCTTGCTCCCTTGAGGTATATATAGCTTAGTATGTTACAATTCTAATTTCACAAGGGGTATTTTCTGCATTTCTTTCTTATAAAATGATATTTCCCAGTGGACCAAACACAGGTTACTTAGCTACCACCTTCAAACAAGTTACTAAATAGATTTACTACAGCGTTGGGACAATAAATATGACAATAGTGAAATATAGGCCTAGGAATAAAAGAAAGGAAAATATCAACTTGCCAAACTTATTCTGTTTATGGGTAGAAAAAAATATTTCCTGAAGACTCCCCAGGGGACACCAAGAACATGTTAGGAGAATTTAGTAATGAGACTATTTCATTAAGGGGGGAAACCTTGACAGTCTCCTTTAAATGGGTGCCAATTACCACACTGATGTGAAGCAGAAAAGGAGGGAGATAAATTATGATCAGGCTTGCTTTTTTTCTGCTTTCTTTTCCTCAATGCAAGTTACGATTCTATTAAATGTAATAAAATACTTCAAGAGAACATAGCTGTTTCTGCAAGTTAACTGTCACAGGGTTTTCTCTACCTATAGCTAGTTATATTCTATAATATATATGTATATATGTATATATATCATGATCTTAATATATATATATATACTAAATAAATATTATATATTAAACTTTTTTTAGATTTATACGGACATTCTTTTTAGATGACTGAACAAAAATATGAAAACACACTACATCATCAGTCCATGGGAACTAAACATATTCCACATGTGAGATGTTCTGGCCTTCAAACAAAACCTAGTACAAGTACCTTCTAATACTCCTATTTATATTGATATCCATATATACATAATAACTAAAAAATTGAAGCACCCCTGGAGTATAGGGTTTGTATATTATATATATATATCTAGATATATATATATCTAGATATATATATATATAGATGCTGTGTCATATTAAATAATATATCCGGTGACATCAGCAAGTTAGGACTTTACAGTGTAGGATATTTGCATTATTGCTAACAGCATCAAGCCATTTAGTTTAATTGTTAAATGGTGTTTTCTGGAGATATGTCTGATATATCCAAAACACAAAATAACTTTTTTACTTTTAGTTTTTCAGTGCTGTCCTTCTAATCCATATAAACGATTCCCATATTTTAAACCAAAAACAGCACTGCCAAACAATTCTGGAAAATAGAGTGATTTTAATTTGATTAATCAGTTCAGGAATGCTATAAATAATTTGCATAATAAATATATTTTGCACACTTTTTCATCTTAGTTTTCACTTCACACAAATAACAGTAATTATGAAAAATAATAAATAAGTGTTTTTTCAAGGAATAAAATAAAATCAAGGAATTTGTCTCCATTATGCTCATTTGATAAAAGGTGGATTTTTTTATTGTGAAAGAAGAAACAATTTAGCATATTTTCCTGTTTCTGACTAGCCTGTAATATGTAGCTTAGTACTGGAAACCTTTGATCTTTTATACTAACATTTTTTGTACTAGTTCACAAGTGTACATGTTATCCTCAGGAGGTGTTTGGTGAATAATCAGTAATGATCTCTTCCCCTTCCCTCACCCAAAGTGATCAACACTCTCCCTGTTTTAAACAGTAGCCACTAGCCACATATTTTGTTTATAGCTATTATTTCAAGGCAAATTGTAAGTGAACTCTGACCATGCTTTCCCCCTCGTGGCCTTTAAGGTATATAAAATTAAAACCAGAGAAACATAAAGTCACTTAAATCCCCTTCACTGTTAAGAGCTGCTGACTGCTAGAATAGGCTGAAGTTAAGATTCCTATGCTGTTGCGACTGGATAATATTATTCTTTAATGGTATTACATTTTTTGGTTCTAGTTTTACTGTAAGAACCCTGGCAGCCTCATGTACAAAAATTGCAGTTATTGCGGGGATACATCCATCACAAATAATTCAATAATACCATTCTTCACATAGATTATAAGTGAATTAAATAAGATTAAAAACATACACTGAAACATTTTAACCCAGTTAATGAATATTTTTCATTACCGGTTTATACTACACACACCACGTAGCAGGATCCCCATAAACATTATATATATGTCGTAAAAATATATACAAAATGTATGAAATAGAATATGCAGATAGGATTAATACTATGTAGCTCATGAAAATATACTTGACTATTGGATGCAGTGCATGCAAAGAAGATGTCTTCCACTATTTTGAGATTGTTCTAACTTTCTCTTCAAGCAATAAATCCTTTGTGTTTAGCCCCCTGGCTACTGTAGGAATGTAATCCTGTTTACCAGACACTGAGACTGGATCATCCCAGTGTAAACAGAACAATTCAAATTAAATAGTTTGACACTGTGAAAACCAAGTCACTCCTAAAATAAATAATTTCCAATATATAATCAATAGAGCTACAGTATCGTGCTCTTTCTATAAAGCTGCCACTAGATCTATAAGTCTAACCCATATATCACTCTGATCTATACATTTTACTTAAGATCACTCTTTTATGAAATTTGCTATGAGGACTATGGTGTCCGATTCCATTAGAGAGCCCTTGGTTAATTAAATGTAAAAAAAGGTGAAGTCCCCCACCTGCACTCTGGCCTCAGTTAGCTCTGTCCTCAGGGCTAGCTGTTCCCTCACATACACATCGGGGTAATGTGTCTTCTGGAAGACCTTCTCCAGCTCCTCAAGTTGTAGGCTGGTGAAGGTTGTGCGGTGTCTCCTCTTCTTGCTGCTTGAGACATTGCTGTCGCATTTATCTCCAAGTTCATCCAATTCTACTTTATCCTGAATCCCTTTCACCGGAGATACCCTCAGACTGCAGCAAGTATCCATGGACCTGCTTAACTCGGTGTGAAGAGACTGGCCTTCTACTTTGGTAATACCGTAGTTCACTTTAGGATAAACATAAAAAAGAATGTATATATAATAAACAGTCACAGACACTTATTCTCAATTTCCCATATCAAACAATGCTACTATTTGTACAACATTATCTTTATAAAAAAAATGCAATTAAAAGAAAGATCGCAAAGGTGCCGAAACGTTGTTTCATCAGAAGAGGCGGCCTGCAAGAGGATTATCTTATTATCTTCTTGATTCCCTCATTCGTTTCTCATCTTATTCTATGACCCATGGAAAATGTTGTCACTTAGATACCGTGGTCCAAATGCGTTCTTAATATGTAATTCTGGTAACACAAAAAAAGTAATTCGAAACACTGAAGATTTTACAGAACCTACCATAGACCTTTTTCATAGATCTTCAGAAAGATAATAAACACTGACCCCTCTTTGCTGCAGAGTAGATTGTTCTTGTTGATGTGTATTCAGTGTTTAAGGAGGTATGAAAAAATAACAAGCCAAGCACGGTTTTTCCTTGGCATGTCAGGCCACTGGTTAACTGATAGGGCATGTTAGGAGACTTGAAAGATCGCCCCAAGCCCAAGAAAAAATAATCATTATTGCACCTAGTAAACCCTCTCCCTTGATGTCATCTGGTATTCTGGTTGATGCTC
The DNA here is from genome assembly GCA_009364415.1 of Spea multiplicata. Classification (NCBI taxonomy): domain Eukaryota; kingdom Metazoa; phylum Chordata; class Amphibia; order Anura; family Pelobatidae; genus Spea; species Spea multiplicata. Next base: position 45,452 of record VKOC01001617.1, on the reverse strand, counting down.
TATCTAAGAGATTGTGTCACTTATATAAGGTCTTGTGTAGTATTTCTAGCTCCCTCCATCAACATGCAATCTAATCAAAAGGACCATTCTCTGCTTGTAAAATTAACCCAACTTTTTATTTTTAATTTGTAAAAATACGGTAAAAACTAATAATGATAACATGAATCGAAATAATTGCCATATTGAATTTAAAAATGTCCTTCTGCAAATAAACCCACAGCTACATTTTCAGTTGCCTACATTTGCAACAATGCTATTAAAAGAAAACTGGCATGTTATATTTTTTAATAATGTGTTTGTAAATCTTCTGATCTGATAATTAATGCATTCTGCAACTGAATTATTTACCGGTAATAAAACAAAATATATTTTTATATAAATATTATGCAAGAGAGCATATTATGTATTGTCACCTCCTAATGTAAACATTCATTTGTCACCTACATTAGGCTGCATGTCACCTACATTGTTACGGTGTAAAAACTAAGTCAAATAATAGTACGATTGGTAATACATCGGAAGCGTACACTATAAAAGAACTAGTAAAAATTCAACAAAAATAATAATGCACTTTTTTATTTTTAATATTGCGGATATCCTAAACTGAACCCATTGAATGTACCTTAGATTAATAAATGTCAATAAAAGTATTTTAGCACCTGTATTCCGTTCCCAGAAGTTCCGATAAACAAAATGTTATATATATATAATACATTGTATTATGTTATACGATTATTCGATACAAGGCACAAAGTACATTTAGCTGGTGTTCAGTTGGCAAGTATGTTTAATGTCATCAGGCACTATGTTAATGTGAGATATATAATGTACAGGGACTTATACAACCGCGTGTCAGGATTTGCTGGGATCTGTGCTTACTTGGACTTTTGGACTTAGATCACTCGAAGTAATATATATTATATATATTGTATATATTATATATATACACAACTGGTTGGGCATTCACAAACCAGCAAGATTAAAATATTTTTTTAAAATAATCGGCACTAGAATCTCTCTCCAATTTTCATGCTATTATAATATTTTTCATGTGATCCTTAAATGCAGGGCAAAAATACGAGTTTGATGACGTGGTTGTTATCTATAATACGCATTATATATTCCATTTTACTATACTATATAATATATATATATATATATAGTATATATATATATATATATATATGGTATTAACACTATTTTAGGAACGCTTTCCTTACTGAGAATCGCTATAGGTTCTCGTTGCATATTGATCGCTATACATTTAACAGATTATTTACGCACTGCCCGCAGACATTGTTACTTATTCCGAAACAGAAGCATCCTTCTTTTACTTGCATTGAGAAGTTAGAATTGAGTGGATCTTCTGGCATTTGAATGGTTAAATAAAAAAAAACCTTGTGCATTTAGTTTGCATAAAACCAATAGTCCCACACTGCTGAATTAGGAACACATTCCTTACCATAACTACTACACATCACATTAATGCGTGCTCGACTTAATCTAATTTAACCAGTTGGCTGCCAGAGAGCTCTTACCATTACTGTCCTGACAGGGAGAGGATCTGTCCATTCTCACATGATGCTCATTCCTTTGGATGGCATTAAAGGCCTGGACACATTTGCTTGCTGGGTTTTTGCTGTAAAATGAGTCACTGTCCAAGGTTTCCATAACGTGCTCCAAATTGCCCCCAGCTCCCATGTAAAAGTCACTGTTTTTGCTGGGCTGGTTTTTCAGGGCAAACTTTTCACTCAGAAAATCCATAATCATCTGAGCCTTTATGTTAGATCTTCTGTTCCAGTAGTAGAGGTAGGACTGGGAGCTGGAGCTGCTGAGCCTATTAATTTGTACTTGTCTAAAAGGGGTCCCACGGGGTGGTTTTATACCATAGGAGGCAACAAGAGCCTGAAGCAGCCTCCCATCACTGCTGGGTAAGGAAGCAGATCGGCAGGATAGCTCCTCCTTATACCCCCCTAATCTTAATCCAAACAAGGGGATGATTCAGCTCAGCTTTCCCCAAGCAGGCAGATCTACTTTCAAGCAAAAAAAAAAGACATTCTGTAATAAGGAAACCTTCTTTATTACCCGAGTCACTCCTATTTTCCACCCTGTCATTTAAATCAAGAAGCACTTTTCTGGCTCTACTTCCATCTCAAATACTTAAATCCTGGGTCAAGGTCAGATGGACAGATACATTGGGATAATTTAATTTTCAGATATGTTTCCAGTTTTCTTTAACATTTCCCATGATTGGAATGCAGAATATATTTGTATTTTTAGTTTATATTTAAAATATGTTGTAAAAATGCATCGGGCAAGGGTGATGGCCAGTGATCGGTGTTCGTGAATGCCACAGATGTCATAATATAATTGAGAATATTGCAGACAGGAGCCTTAGTCGATGTATGATTTATTGGAAGAATTGGTGTGTGTATATATATATATACATATATATATATATATATATATATATATAATATATAATATATATATATTATATATATATATATATATATATATATAAATAACATTTAGAACAATATAACTGGACTGTAAATGAGGATTTTGTTGTGTGACGAAATATTATTTTTTCTTCATTTTCCTTAAAAAAAAAAGAACTGGTTGTTCTTGAGTTTGGCGTTTAATGGAAGTCGCAAGGATTCCTGCACCGATCGGAATTGGTAAGACATAATTCGATATAACATGTTGATAGATGTTAATATATTCCGTTTTATGGGACAGAGGATTTACATATACATGGGAAGCTTTACATTAAAACGTTAACGTACACGAGATTGTCTGATCCGATTATATATATATATATATATATATATATATATATATAATCGGATCAGACAATCTGTTTAAATTTATATATATATTAAGCAATCCTTAGTAGTATATTTGCAAACAATTTATTTTTAATACACAGAAAAATCCAGACTTAATTTTATTTAACTGAGGAATGTCTGGATATTGTCACCGAAACGTTGCTTCAGCAACTCACATATAAAATGAGATTTTTACTATTGAGTGTAATATATAACTGGAATTCTCACTTAGCTCCTTTACTGGATAATTATATATATATAATGTTCTTATTAAGTGCCATTTTATGGAATTAGTCGGGTTTGATCCCCCTGTTGCAATGAATCTCAGTGAAAGTAGGTCAAGTGTGGCTATTTTATAAAGCGTTCCTAATGTATTATTATAATTATTAGTAATTATTTGAATTGGGCACCCCACCATCAGTCATTCACACGGTATCTAGTATGAAAAAGGAATACCCAGCAGCAACAACTGCCCAGGGGTATACTGTCACCATAAATTACATTTTAAATGTCAAGTGTGGATGTGGCTCAATATATGACCTAATTTACTACAACTTTCACTTTTCCTACACAAAACGGATATTGCCTTATTTGTCCCAGAGAAGATAGTCCAGAGACTTTTCATTGGCCCAAACTACTAAAATGTGGAGAAGAATGCTTTGAAAACCTCAGAGGTCCAGTCTTCAAGAGGTTTGGTAGTCTTGAAAGCTTAAGTGCCTTGACATCTTACTCTGTGAACGTAGCTTGGCTAAAATATTTCAATATTTGACTCATGCATAATTGCATATTATTGAGACACTTCTCTTCCATTTTATCAGTACTGAACGCTCAGCATTCTTATTATTGTTTTATATAGCGCCATCGTATTCCGTAGCGCTGTACAATGGGTAGACAGGATATAAGAAGTAGTATAAAACATAATAACTTCATTTACAGAAACTATATATTTATATATATATATATATATATATGTTTGTACATATATGACATGTTTGTACATATATTTTTTTGATTGATGCACATACATAGCAAATGCCAATAACTAAGCAGAAACTCTTGGATACAGGGTGTATAATTTTAATCTTTTACAAGAGATCTATCGGAGGAAGTTCTTCTACCCCACTGAAAGCCAACACAAGGATTACATAGCAGCCCATGACCTCTGCCCACAAACTAGAGATCTGATCATCCACAAATTGCCCCATAGCCAGAGTGGCTAACTTCTACCCTGCAATCCAGACCCACCGGCATGCATTAGCTGTGAGTAAGCCAACTTTAACCCTTAAAGCAGACATTAAGTGACTAACCTAGAAAGAGATGACAAATATATAATTAAATTTAAGGAAAAGAACAATTTTTAGTGTATTTCAAAAAATACACAGCATGTTTTCCTAAATAAAACATATAGCGCGCTGTTCTTAATTTTCATGATGCATAAGAGTGATATTTTAGGGGTTTTATTCTTGTCTCTCACCCCTAGTGCCACATTTTTTATTCTTCTCTAAAATATGACAAAGTTTTCTGTGAATACGGTATTTGCTGATGAAATTGTCTGCGTTTCAGCCTACAATTAGTGGGTGGCCCCTAGGCAAAAATAGGCTATTCTTTCCTGCATTTAGATGATTTTCTTTTCCTGTACCTTTTCACCTTGACCGGTTTTAATGAATATAAGGGTAAAGGGATTGTAGTGCCACAGATTGGCAACTTTTATTATCATTAAGCCAGTCTTCATTATGTATTAATTAATTGCAACCATAGCAGTCAAAGCGTTTTGACTGCCAAAGCTCTGGAGCGTTTCATTTTCATTCTTTGTGTCTACAAGACACCTCATATCAGATGTCTGGATTAAAAATCAAATAAAAATGTTTTGCACATGCATAGGCACAAACCCCATATACACATTAAATATATACTATATAATTATATATATATATATATATATATATATATATATATATATATATATATATATATATATATATATATAATTTGTGTTTTATCATATTCCATAGCGCTGTACAATGGATAGGTTATAATCAACAAATAATGAAATAAATGGACAATATTTAAAATACACGGGCATGTATACATAAATAATATAGTGTATCGAGTTATGTACAACGTTAATAGGTGTTATTTCGTGTAGCGATTTCGTGTAGCTATGAGAAATTTAAATATTAAGGTATTAAACAACGAAAACAATCTAATAGCTAATTTATAACATTCCTCACCAAAAATCAGTTTTAACTTGTAGAATCTGGCTGACTATTTATAAAAAAGACTATAAGTGCAGAGATTTTTGTGATGCACCATAATGCCAACGATTAGATCTTAAACTCACTGTTTCCTATTGAGAGGAATGTCTTTTAAAGACTATTCCCCTTTACTTTGTGTGTTTTTTTGCTAGTTTCTTTTGGAATTGTGAAAAATCGAATCTGTTCAGAATGAATATCTATGGTGCTCACTTTTCTAGGGTGTTATTAGAAAATATTTACCATATTTTGCATGTCACTTAGAAAGGCTTTTTAACACTAAACATAGCAAATTGTAACACTGGATAGTCTTTAGAATTTAATGATTGATGATAAATTAGCGCACAATTTAGTCATTTAGGTTTATCTTTCCTTATTTGGGGAACAAATTCCCCTTTAGCAAGTATTATAAGTGACAAAGTGGACCTTAATATGAAGAAGCTCATTACAATATGGTGAGTATTACTCTTTTTTGGCAAATATAGTTATTGTTTTATTATTCTGAAGCTTGTTGACTGCAGTTCAAATTCTAAGGAAATATTTATCTCAGAAACTGTTGCATGCAAGCAATGGGAAATTATTATACATTTTCATATATTATTTGAATTCTGTAGTAAATGAAAAAGAGGAAGATGTATATATATATATATATTTATATGTATATATGTCTAATTAACACAGGCTTCAGGCTGTATTCTTCTTTTTTGTTACATTTTTGCAAGTTTCTGTTGACTGCTATATAGCTTTGGATCATTTGGGGTTTAATTGTGATTAGCAGCCTGTAAATACATCTAGATGACTACTTACTTGCTTAGAATTTTGCAGAAACACCAAGAACAGAGATATATGCACCTTTGGAGTTAACCTACACATTTCCTTGTGTGAGTCTGATGTGCCTTTTTGTTTGTTAGCTGAAGTTCACACTGTATTGTGAATGAAATTTCTATATGTCCCTACTGATTTCCAAGTGTGTACTGTGTTCAAAGTTTTAAAATAATTCTCAAACGTTATTATCTGCAATGAAATTGCAAGTTTTCCATTCAGATGAGTTTTCTTATAGTGCCATTCCAAGGTGTAAGCCTTTGCTGAATATAAAGATTTAGGTGGTTAACCAGTAGTCAGCTACAATTTCATCCACTATGTTTTTGCTGTAGTTTTTAATGTAGTAAATTCCATCACATTTGATTTTTTTAAAAAAATAAATACATTTTAAGCTTTCCACGAAAATATTGACATTGGCGAATAAAGAAATCTCCACATCCGTGGCTCAAAACAGAACCCCTTTTCTGTGCCATATTCTGGGCTCCTCCATAAAGTTATATTTCTATTCTTTGTGTAATATTAAGCGTGTAATATTATGATTTCCCAGTAGTATGGAATTCTTTTGGCCAGAATGCCCCAAATGCATGCAGAAACATATCTATCCAGGCAAATGAGATGATATTTAATATTTAAATAATATTTTAAATTTCTCAGTATATGAACTTTGGCTGTGATAGATTGTAAGCTCTTTGGTGCAGCAGCTACCTTCTGCGGTACATAAATAAACTATCTCCCTATTTATAAAGTTAAATATAATGTCTGTTCTAATAAAAACGATATTTTTGATCATATATATATATATATATAATGAATATCTTACTAATATCTATCTATTTTGTAAGATATTCATAATTTCATATTATTTAAAAGGAGGCTTTGCTTGTCAAAAAGCAGACTGTAGCTGGCAAAAGTATGTCAAATCAATTTGACTGGAAAAAAGGCTGAGGAAATTAGAAACATGCAACGTGTTGACGCATAATAAAGATGTCATGTGTTTAAAAATGATTAAATCTTATGGCTGCAAACACAGTTCATTTGTCCACAGTGTAATTGTCTGTTTAAAATGCAAACTATCATATAAAATAAGTTGTTAGAATGTGATCTTGTCACAATACAGTTCCTATTCTGTTCTAAAAGATTTTTTTTTATTAATATTATTTTGGATTTTACAGGAATATATTGTGAAATGTATAGTTTTCGTGACCACAAATGAAATAATTCATTTTCCAGGTGAAATGGTTGTCATATTTATTGTTGAAATAAATAATAAGTATGATTGTAATAATGTCATCAACATACAGTTATCCATGCATCGGAACCTAGATCCTAGATTGTAAGCTCCTTTGATCAGAGCCCTTCTCACCGTGTGTTGCTGTTAGTCCAAATGATTATACTACACTTCTAGTCTTGTCCTGTCTGTCCACTGTACAGCGCTACAGCATATGATGCAGCTATACAATTCAGTAGATAATAAACATAGGAAATCATCACTTAAGTACAATACACATGTGCTAAATATAAATACGGCTTTATTGTTGTGTGTGTTAAATTAATAACACTAGTCAATTTAATTACTCTCTTTTAGTATGGAAACACCCTAGTCATTGGTCCATAATAAAACATAGAAACATAATTTTGAGCGATAATAATGCCATATGTGATTAATATATAATATATATTGTTTCTTTCAGTATATATATATATTTTTTTTTTCTTAAAGAGAAATTTGATGTGCTCTCCATCTTTGCTCTATTTATGTTGGATGAATGATGCATCCAGAGAAAGTGGTTATCTAATTTTCTGTTAATTTAAATCGATAATTATTGACGTCATAATAGTATTTGTAAAAATGACCTTGGTATATAGTGTTGATCAGTCTCAATATTCATTGCATCCAATTTTCATAAAATGTTTGTCATGAAGTACTATGTATTTGTTTATTTTGTGGAGTTCGATTTATTTTTAAATAAATGTACATTCTTCACAAAATACAGATGTCTGTAATGTGTTTGTGTAAATAAATCTTTGCGGTTTGAGACAAATATGAAAAAGACACGATTATATATTTTTAGAAGGCAATAGAAAAAAGGTTCTCAATCTGGAAAAATTCAAATGTCATATGTATATGTAACCTTCTAACTTTTGTGTAAAATCTATCGATATATCTAATCTACATCACTTGTAGAATAGCTTTTACGTTGTTGTGTGTATATGTGTGTATATATATATATATAATATATACTATATATATATATATATATATATATATATATATATATATATATACCAAGGTTCATTTTAAAGAAGCTTGTAGTTTGTTAGCCAATATTTCATTCCCATTTGGATTTAGTTACCAATCATTTTTTTATAATTTATAAATTGTTCTAGAAACATATTAGGAGATTTTTGAATATGTTCTTGTTTGCTCCACGAAATACAGGACTGTTTCTAGTATAGATATTCATAAGTTAAATAAAATGCATTTAAGTGTTTGTTTTACTATGAGTTAGGAGAACTCCAGTTATGTCAGGTTTCTGAGAAAGAAATAAGACTGGCAAATGGTTCCCATTGTGAACTGGAGACCAGAAATATAATGTTATGACAGGTTTGTAAACACAGCTTCATGTGGGTTGTCCTGGTGTATACCATAGCAAAAAGACTACTGATACAGCCTGCCTCAATCTCATGATGAGCACATTCATTTGATTACTTTAAGCATTCTAAAACGTATGTATATATATGTATGCATGGTTGGATCTCATTGTCTCTAAATATGTGTATGTATCTCTGTGTGAATATATGTGTGTTATATATATTATATATATATATATATATATATATATAATTTCAAGCCAAAGTGTCAAAAAGCATTTCTGCTCAATAAAGGAGGACACAAAAGAAACGATCCCATAAAAGGAGAGAAGAAACACCCAATTTATAAAGAATAATTACTGCTTAAAGACAAAACACTTGCATAATTCCTGATAAAGTACAACGATTAGATCAAAAATAGTTACACAGGAAAACCAAAATGTCACTTTGAAAAAGGTAGGCTGTTCATGAGCCACTAATTCACCACTGTAAAAAAAAGGTTAAACATTGGGGTATTTTCATGGGTTAGGGAAGGACTCCCATAATATTAGAGATTAGATGGCTAAGGCTACCTATGTGTCCACAAAATAGTATATAATACATATAACATGGTTGTCTTCACATAGAACTGCAGCTGAGCTAATGAATACATGTTATCTGTCTAAAAGCTGCAATCACAGATCAGATACACATCTTATTTATCTGTATTTTCAAAAGCTTTTTCATTTTTGAGTCCGGAATATTTTGTGTTATATGGTTTACATATATGCATAAAATAAAGATATGGGTAAAGTATTATGTGTGTATGTCTAAGGTGTTCAGTTTATTACTTTGTACAAAGACATTTGTTACATGAGTTTGCATTGACCAATCATGGATTTATAATAAAAAAAAACAACAATATAATAACTCAATAAATAAAGACACAGTGTGTGAAAATGTTCCAAATTCTTAAATTACACTATACTGATAACACCACCTGGGTTTGTATAAAAGCATCTATCAAACTGCCACAATTTTTTAAAGATATTTTTATTGGAGGAAAGTTGTTCATGTAAAAACAAAACATCAGAACAGCCATAATGATCAATAATGATACATTCAAGCAACATTGACACATTTAATCTCGGTTACTGGACCTAGAATCATATGCATTAAAGTGTATCCCTTTAAAGTGCCTCAATATATCTCTGTTTTTTATCCCACATTTTCCCTTTGCAATTGTTGGGAGGCTTACTATTCAATTACTTAGCTTCATCTCCAGCAATTGAATCCAGCACATTGTATCCTTGTCATGTGTTCTCTACTGATGATGTCCAGAGTAGCAGTTTATAGGTGAGTTGGCCATTTCAGCTCACTGACTTCACTATGCAACGTGCCAACTCGATTCTACAAAATAAATATGGAAGTTGTTGTGTGAAAATCTTTAAGTCTTTTAGTCAACTCACTGTTTGGTGAATAAATCATGCTTATGTGTAAGCGAGCAGTAAATCATGATATGCGTTAAGCTTGTATAGTTTTTGCAAAAGCAAACATCATAATTTGAATCCCTTTGCTGGTCCTATATCTAGACTATGTTCTTGATGGAATAGACTTATCTATCTTGTGGGTGATCTTAAAGGGCCACTCCAGCCATCATATGCACTTTAATGTATAGGACACCTGAATGATCTCTTTAAATGTATGTGGTGACAACCTTGCAAATGCATGGGGAGAATCTTTAGAATCCCCCAAATACATTTTCTCCTACCTATTACCCATGCAGGAGGTGTATTTGGCCAAACACATCTATTGTCACATAATATAACAGTCAGATCTGCTCAGAAAAAAATCCCCTGACGAAATCCCCTGTGCATATGTTTAGTGCTCCTGCTGTTTCAATGGGATCGCTTTCCTGCTGATTGGTTGCAAGCTGCCAATCACTGGCATGGATAATCAGAACATGGAGGAGTGCAGCTTCTCTATAAGGTGTTTTATTTGTTTTATTTTTTTTTAATAAAAATTAATATTAAGGTAATTTGATGAGGCTGTCTGAGAAATTAAACTGTCAACTTATAATTTAAGGAGTCTTTACACAAACAGGTATGTCTTACATATGACTTCAATATAATAATAGTATGGTAGAAATCAGAATTATAAATTTATAAATATATATATATATGTTGAAAACAAACATTACCAACATATTTATTAATATATGATGGACATTATTATTAACCATTGTTTGTTTTCTGATGTGAATTGACAAGCATGAAAAACGATTCACACAGTAAGTATCAAAAAGCAGTCCATACAAAGCTCCTAACATTAGTAGATGTGGATAAGTGCATCCAGTGTATTCCACAATCTGAAATTTATTGAAATGTTTTTCCTCTCTTCTTTCCGCTTCCCCATCCACCGCTGAGTTGTGTTGGATTATCACGAAATGAAATACGTTCCTTTCGCTGAGGTCCGGAATGTGTTTTCAGTGGTGTAAATAGGTCTCTTCCTAAACAACCACAAAAGAACATATTTTCAGCACACACAGTGATCTTATTTCATTGAAACACTCCAAATGTGGTACACAGACTTACCGAGGAGCTATAATGAAAACACTGTCCTCTTGTTAAGCACCTTTTTAAATAAGTGTGGCATACTGTGATACCGCAAGAAGAATGAGGAGACAGATGTAGTATGAAAACAGGCAAGGGAAACGTGCACAGAGTGCATGGAAAATCCATAGTTAATCTTATAATATTTATGTAATGTAAATCTGCTTATATGGCTAGTAAATAAAAATGACACATCATAGCACTTATTAGTGATACATAGGCACTGCTGAGGAAGAATAGTCCCCAGCTTCGAACCAAGCATGTCCAAACCAATTGCTTGATTAAAGGACAAGCAGTCCACTTGGCAAGCTGTTTTGATATTCACATCTCTAGTAATCAGGTGCAATTTAAAACCAAAATTAGAGAAAAAAAATGACATATGCCAATTGTCTGTAACTACTCTCCTAATACATGGGAAGAATGAATTATACTAGGGCTCTTACAGTGAATGATATGAAAACCGTGCAAGACGATGATTTCATTAAAAAAAAAAAATCTACACACTTCAAGATAATTACCTGTTGCTGCTGACAGCCTGCGTGTGCCACTGTTTCTCGATTTCTTCTGCATTAAGTCTCTCCCAGAATTCACGGACACAATTTCCAAATCATCATCTTCTTTGCTTGCATTAGCCTGAGAATGATGATACAGTATAAGCGAAAGCGTATAATTTCTAATATCATCAAATAGCCAAAATGTCATACAATACACTATAAGGTCTATATTCCAGAAAACAAACAAAATGATTTCCTAGTGATTGAAGTGATATAGTCTTACTACTTTGGTTTTATAATATCACAGAAGTACACCATGTTAAAGGTACCACATATATATTAAGAGGGAGAAAATAGTCAATAGCGCAAATTCCGGGGACATTGTCCGTAGTATTCAAGATATTTACCAGTTTTATCTACACACATATCTAGTTAAGCTTGTATGACTCAAAAAAGAAGTCATACAAGCTTATGACTCAAAAAAGCATGTAGACTCAAAAAAGTTCAAGGAATGGAAGACGGCCCACCAGTGATGTGCCCGGCTTTCATGGCCCTAGATAAATGATGATGAATAAGGCCTCTGAAATGTGGGATTCATTGGCGTAAAGGTCAATACCCTTAATGAAGGATTTATTTACAGCTAGTTTTCTAAAGCTGATACTACTGTAAGGTCCCTAATTTTAATCAACACAGCTATACGAATTTGTGTTCCTGGGCTGATGGGATGATAACCCCAGTGGAAATAAAGAGTAGGCAGTCATGCTGAACTGGATTCAATGGTGTAGATAAATCTATCACAAGTAATCCTAGCATAGATTACGATGGAAAATGATTAAAAAATGATACATTGATTAACCAAGATTAAATGTATTACTTATTTTTTCCACTGTCATGTACCAGAGGGTTGCTTTTCAATTACTGGTGATAAATGTATCTATGGCACTTAATTCAGCCCATTGTTTGTAATATCTGTTAAAGAAATCATTATCGCACATTATCTGGCATATGTACATTGACATTCAATTTAGGTTAGCATGGACATTCTTTATGAGTCACCTATTATTTTAACATAATGAACCATAATAAAACCATTTTGAGATATTCTACTTTTCCACTATAATAAAAAAAAAAAAACAATGAAAATTAAGTAAAACTAAGTCAACTGAGGTTTTCTGATAATATAGCACATTTGCAAAGTAATTTACGTTGTCATATTTGGTTTAATTGGATATATAAATATATAGCTTTATTACCAGACAAGCTATCACAACAGCACATGTTATGCAGAATTATTAAATTAACTAGGTATCATTTTGTTAACCCTAATGGGATTAAATTCAGTACATGCTTTGCTAGGAATCGCCTAGAGACAGTAAAAATCCATTCAAAATATACTTCTATTAAAAAATACAATTGTTTTAGATTGGAATTATGCAATAAAATAGGATTTCTGTATGATGTTAAAGATTTCTTCATTGTATAGCTTCTAATGCTATGGTAAACATTTAGGTCATGAGCCAAGCAGCTCCAGAACAGTCAAAAGGCAATGTTAATGCTCAAACAAGCAATATTATTTCTGTGTTGTGTTGATAAAAATTAACTCTAGAATGCATTGATGATTTTAATTTACAATATATTTGGTGGGAAGGTACAAGAGAAATGTAAAATATATAAAATAAATGTTTGTGCATCTATAAATTAATTACAGTTAAAAGTAGACATAAGATTTATTTCTATGACCGAATCAAAGATCAATCAACAACAAAATGAAATACATATGAATGCAAAAACTATATATGTGTATATATATATATATATATATATATATATATATATATATTTAAAAAGTATATATATATTAATGAAATGCAATTCCTCCATTCCTAACCATCACAAGAAATCAATAAAAAAAAAATAATTCAATCTTTACATAGCAGCTAGCTGTTTTGAAAATGGTTGGTGCCCAAATGGAAACTAAGAGCATAATTTTCGGAAAGCTGGGTGATGCTAGTACATTTTGTTTTCATTTTTGATTTATATACCAATAATAAACACTTGACCATGGATATGGCAGTAAATTGCACCTTGGAGTTCTGGTGCCTGATAGAAACCGTGTGACCTACAGGACTAAGAGTTCTATAGCTTATAAAAAACCCTTGAGACAATTACAGCCATATTATTACTGGTTTGGCATATATTATCTATTACATCTTAGCAGCCAGTTTTGTGGTATGCTTGACAGATGGTCACTTACTAAACCTTTAGACTTATATCAATATGCAAATGTATACAGAATCATTGCCATTTTGGATAACAATCCTTGAGGGCAAGTTGGGAATAATATCTTACCACAAGTTGAACGCGTCCACCATTCAGAACGTCATGATTCAATTCAGGTAAGAAACGCCTACTAGAAGATATAAGAAGAAAGCCATAACAGCTTGGTTAACCGTTTCAGTTGCCCGCATGTATATTGCTGAAATATATTTTTGCAAGGACTGCATTGGATTGCACTCTTTTTAAAGCTATTGATTACTATAATTAAATATTATATCAAAAGTCATGCATATGTCTTTTTTTTTAATATAATTACCAAGTTTGATTACAGTTATGCCTAAATGTCCTCCAGATTTATTTTTTGCATATTTTAGAACCAAAATAACTTTTAAATCAGGTTATTTTTTTAAAAATATATCAACATTTAATTAGAGTGACCAATAAGCTTGGTCAACTTTAATTAGAGTAGACCAATACTGTATATCTTTATATACAAGGCAGTGCAGTTTGATCACTGCCAGCAATAATAGTTGAGAATATTGTTGTAGAAGGGGAAGACCCAGAGACTCGCCTAATACAGCAATATAAACACTAATGGACAATAAGATATGTCCACAATGAAGGATTAAAGACTATTTTAATAAAGTTTGATGCCACAGTGAGTTTAAATGAATATGCCTTCATCTACTGAGTCGTCGGCAGACCTGTTGAACGTACCGTGAATAAACAATGATAAAAAACAAAAAAACCCACAAATATTCATATCTTGAAAATGTGTGTATACATATATTTGCAATTCACCCATCAGATGGTATTCTGTATCAGACGTATTATCAAGGGTGTCCTTCATGCTATATTTTAGAGGTGTCGCTTCAAAAATTAATGTTAAGATTGATTCAGATTAACCAATGCATACAATATGAACTAATAATTTTATATCTAGCATTATGCTTTCATTTCCAGAACAGATTGTATAGTGTCTTTAAGTAACTTCTATGGAGTGTCCTTGTAGAACTTAATTTAAAAAAAAAAAGTATAACAATAAAAGATCTTATACATGTGATATGTTGCCTGTGAAATATAGCTTCATACCATTTTGGGATTGTAGGACTAGCTGGCTCAAACTCTCCGCACTGTGTGTGAAGCCACTGATACGTGAGGTCTCTGCTTCTCGCTAATGTCTCAGAAGGCACTTCACATAAATGGCTGTATTCTTCTACATCTAAAAAAAAAAAAGTCATGTTATGTTATACATTAAGGCATGTATGCATGTTATTATTGCATTCTAACCCAAAATTGTAATAAAAAAAAGTAAATGTGTGGGTTGTTTCATGAAAACATTTCAGATTAACAGCACTGTGTATACATACATACATGGAATGTGGGTATATGGAGTAGTGTTTTAATTATTGAAAGGAGAGAACAAACATAAAAATTAGGATGGATGAGAGAATGACAGGGAAAAGTGGAGTTAGAAAAAAAGATTGAAACCACAACGAAAGGCAGATACAGAGACCTCACCTGGGAGACAGAATTAAGAAATGAAAAAGTGTGAAGAATATGAAGAATGAACTTTTTAAAGGAATATGAGTTACTACACCTTTGCTTTGATACACCTAGCTATGAACCACACCTGGCCTAATATACCATGAACTATGTGTGCAAAGAGAGGTTTCAGAATACGCTACCATTGGCTCGTGGTAAGTCTAAGGAGCAAACAAAGTACCGCAAAGCCTTTTCTTGAAGTTGAAGACATTTTTGATGTGTTAGATTGGTGAGATTCAAAGACATGTAAGGTCAAACTTGCCGACAGACAGAAAGGAGGCATATATTTGTTTAACTGGAAACCAGCAGGGCACATTATGGATTTCAGACCAATGATTTTTGTAAAGAAACAACATTTAAGGAGTAAGGCGTAACCATGATAACTTCAGCCCAGCATGATTTACACACATGATCTAAAAATGAGCTCTGTCTAGAATATTGATATATGTAGCTAAGGAAAATGATGTTCTGAACGAGGGTTCTTGCCCACATTGTGCCAACTTCACTGTGTGAATAGTGGTAATATGATTCAAGCCAGCTTCATGTTTATCATACAGGCATAATTAAAAAATACTAATCTAAATGTATAAGTAACTTTTAATCCATTTGTATAAGAAGTACACATATTAAAAAACATAATATATCAGATAAATGACCAATATAAATAATGATTAGAGGAATCAAACCTCATAAACCCATTAACTTACAAGTGAGATTTCTAAGCCTGTCCCTTGATTAAAAGGCCTATATCATGGATATTTCGTTCAGAACTTTTAAGCTGTGCGACCGTAACGTATGAGTTAACTCATTAGTAATTGAGTAAAAAAAATAAAACTAGAATACTGAAAGGGCAAGAAAAAGAAACCCACAAAGGAAAAAGTCAGTATTTTAGCAGTAATTACAGTAAACAAACGGTAAAGATTTGAATCAAGTTATTTGAAAGGTTCAGTCAGAAAAACAAACTCCTGTGTGATGGGGAAACTGCTTCCCAAGATTTGTAAATGCATTTGTCCTGTGGGCAAGTAGCTACTCAAAACCAGCTGCCATGAAAAAATCTTTTATCCTGTGCAAAAAATAAGCTATTGTTTACTGATCAATCATCAGATAAAGAAACAGAGAGATATGCATCTAGCATGTGCTATAACCCAATGCCAGTCGCACAGAAGGCTTCCAAAAATTATTGGAAATTGGAAAGCATACATTTGTATAAATAGCAGCACTAAACAAGTCCCAGTTCTTTTGTTCTGCCTTTTCTACAAATACTCATTCCCTATGCTTTGGAGGGGGACTCGATTAACTCAATTCCAATGGCTTACTTGATGTAATTTTAAGCTCTATTAATAATGAAACCACATTCAAAACAGAGATCTTTTTTAACTACACTTTAATCCTTTGAAAGCTAGAAAAAAAATTTTTTTTTAAAAAAAATATTACGCATTTTTGGCGGATGTTCATGCCAAAGCTTGGCAAAGTTCATGCCAAAGTCTTTTACGATATATATATATATATACACACACACACACACACAACCATTCAAAGGTTTGGGTCACCTTGTTTTTGAAAGAAAATGTCCTTGTTTTTTTTTTTTAAGAAAAGCAAATTTTGTCCTTTAAAATAACATCAAATGGACAAGAAATACCCTGTAAACGTTATTAATATTTTAAATGACTATTGTAGCAGGAGACAGATGATTTTTAGCGGAATATATCTTCATAGGTATCCAATGGTGCTTTGTCAGCAAACATCACTCCTGTGTTCCAGATTGTGTTGGCTAATCGAGGTTTAAGTTTAAAAGACTTATTGATCATTTGAAAACCCTTTTGCAATTATGTCAGCATGGCTAGGAATGTCCTTGTTTTCCATGAAAAGAGCTAAGTGACCCCTTTTGAATGATAACAACAACTTTTTGGATAGGTCCCAAAGGATCTAAGTAGGGATAACCACACCAAATAGGTGTGGGCCACCAGCTGCTTTTCTCCTACAATTCTAGGAACCCTAGTGCCAGCCCTGCATCCAAACATGATATCTCAGTGTCATGTACTCTCTCTGCTTCCTTAAACAGTAGAAGAGAGTGGAAGGCTGAAATAATTGTTCTCTGTGTGTTAATGAATGTTAAAGCACATATTGATTTTAAAAAAATTACCCTTTTAATGCAAAGCAAATATTTAAAAGTGTTTAAATAGGTAATGGAAAAAGATGAATGTATGTATCGGGCACACAGAAGGGACTGCTCAGTTAATGACTTCCACACAGTGTTTTTATAAAAAAATCTGTTATTGGTGGACATAATAACTCCCTGCTATATATATATATATATATATATACACGCACACATACACACATTCACATACCGTGCCCTGCATAAATATTGGCACCATTGGTAAATATCAGCAAAGAAAGCTGTGAACAACTGTAACCTTTTGATCTTTTCTTTAAAAAATACACAAACTCTGTTCTTGTGGATATCAAACAATTTCAAACACAACACAAGTTTATGCACAAACTAAATTGTTAAATATATGTGTGGCCCAATTATTAGCACCTTCTTATACTTTGTGCTTCCCCCCTTTGCCAAGATAAGAGCTCCGAGTCTTCTCCTATAATGCCTGATGAGGTTGGATAATACATAGCAAAGAATCTGAGACCAAGTCTTTATACAGAATCTTTCCAGATCCTTCAAACTCCGAGGTCGACACTGGTGTACTTTCCTCTTCAATTTACTCCACAGGTTTTCCATGAGGTTTAGATCATGGGGAGGGCATGGCCATGGAAGGACCTTTATATTGTGGTCCATAAACCATTTTTTGTGTTGATTTTGATGCATGTTTTGGATCATTGTCCTGCTAAAACAACCAACCACGGCCCATTTTAAGCAGAGGCATTCTGGCAGAGGCAGTCAGGTGTCCATTTAATATCTGTTGATATTTGAGTCCACAATGTCATGTATCCTAACAAAATGTCCAGGTCCAGAAAAACTGCCTCAAAACATTAAACCGTAGGCATGAGGTAGTTTTCCATATGGCTACCTCTTTCTATGCGCCAAACCCACCTCTAGCATTTATTGCGAAAAAGCTTATTTTAGTTTCATCTGACCATAGAACCTAATCCCAATTGAATTTCCGGTAGTGTCTGGCAAACTGAAGACTGTTGAGTTTGTGTTTGGTTGAGAGTAGAAGTTTATTTCTTGAAACCCTTCCAAACAACTTGTAGTGATGTAGCTGACATCAGATTTTAGGTTTGGAGACTTTCTGACTGCAAGACGCAACACATTTCTGAATTTCTCCAGCTGTGATCCTTGGAGATGTTTTGGCCACTCGAACCATCCTCTTCATGTCCTCTTCCAGGTTAATTCATAACATTTCCAGTTGATTGGAACTTCTTAATTATTGCCTTGATGGTGGAAATGGACATTTTCAATGATTTAGCTACATTCTTATAGCCACGTCTCATTTTGTGAAGCTCAGTTACTTTTTGCTGCACATCACAGCTATATTCCTTGGTCTTACCCATTGTGAGGAATGATTAAGGGAATTTGGCTTGTGTCTTACCTGATACTTATAACCCTTGTTTTCATATGAATTCACAGGGGTGCTAAGAATTGTGCCACACATATATTTAACATTTTTTTTGAAATCTGTGTTTGCAATTGTTTGATATTCATGAAAGCAGTGTATTTTTTTTAAAGAAAATATCAAAATGTTAAACATACACATATTCAATTAATGGTAAGAGGACAAAGCATTCTAAGATCTTGTAGCTATCCAGAGTAGCAGTAGTAAGTTTATCTCCCCTGATGAGGTCCTTGCCTTCATTTAACAGACATTCGAGTTTCAGCTCAGTCTATGTCATTTTCTCTACATGCATATACACAGTAATAAATCTGTAAAGTCAGGTGAAGTAACAAGTAGACATTCAAGAATTATTTTTGTCATCAATAATTTACTCTAACACAAAATTCCTAATGGTAGTTCATGACCTGGAAACAGTCCAATTCCTTTCTATTCCTGCATGGTTCACAAAGTGAAAAAAGAGCAAAAACAGACGTGGGAATA
Organism: Spea multiplicata; assembly: GCA_009364415.1. Lineage (NCBI taxonomy): Eukaryota > Metazoa > Chordata > Amphibia > Anura > Pelobatidae > Spea > Spea multiplicata. The sequence continues at coordinate 25,996 of VKOC01001617.1, read as the reverse complement.
TAACCACTATTTGGAAAACAATTTCAAAATGTCAAAATAAAATATCAAATTATGATGCTCAATTTGGTATCTTACATTGTTAGATCTGTTTATAAAGAAAAACTTGTTACACAAAAGAACAACAAATAAAATATTAATTAGTGAAAAAAAGATAATATAAAAAATAACATCTCTATTTATATATAGAATATATGCCAGATGCAAAATCTAGTGACAATACCTATGGAAGTTAAGTAACTATTTCACTTAAGAAGCAGGAGTCACGCCTATTATCTGGAGCTCTCAAGGGTATCATATAATCTGAGGTCACCATCAAGGCAACAGAAGCAATGTCACAATATCACAGAATGGGCCAATTCAGTGCTCCCCTGGACAGACAGAAAGGTCAGCTCTTATGGCACGTAATTGTATTAAAAAGTAGAATTCTGTGTACACGTTTAGAAATGTCATCTGAACAAACAAGACAAGGTCATTTGCAGGTTAAATCAAATCAGCCTACTTCCTTGTAAACTTTCCTAGTTAGCAGTTAAATACCTTCCACATCAATTTAATATTGCATGCTGTGTGAAAATTTACAAAATAATTTACCATAAATTCTATAAATTCCATATAAAATGCAAGAGGCCTTGTGATCTGTTTATTCTAAATCAAAATACTTATTTATTGTCAACAAGATAAAATATCTGAGCAAAACGAGCTAAATATAAAAGTTATTACAGAACACTGCCTATTACTTTTCTAAATATTAGGAAAAGGAATTATCTGATTAAAAAGCAACAATGAATTATGGCACATCACAGTTATTTTACAGTACATTTAAAATGTGTAAAGGCAATTTTACATGAAGGCTGAGACCATTGCTGAAAATAAGGCTATTGACTAATATTTGGCAGGTTTATTTTTTAATATGGTTGTTCCAAGTTGTCACAGTGTAAGATCATTTTTCTAGTATAAACTGGATGATTTGCCCGTTTTACGCATTTGTAACTACATAACGCATTAGTAACAATTTCTAGCACTGTTGAATGCCCAAACACAATTATTTTCGTCAGGAACATTTGTCATGTGGCACTAAAACAGGTAGTGATAGCGTGTCATAGTGAGTTTCTTAAAAGTTTCTATGCCATTTTGCTTAACATAGCATAGTGCTGATTTAATCGTTTAATTATTTCTTTGTTATTGGGACCTGGTTCAAAAGAGGTGCGATCGGTCCAAAAATATATAGTTGGAGAATATGCTTTATTTTTAAAATTAGGATTTATCAAATAAACCAACAGTCTTTCTTTGTGAGGGGAGCAGGAGGGTAGTAGGTAATCCCAAACACCACAGAGAAAAGTTACCCAGAGACTCAAGGAAGCAGGGCTTAACGCTGAGACTCTGGGTCAAACCCAGACAGTTCCCAGGTATGATTATAAAGAGCCACCCCAGTGAGCCTTTGTTGCAGGAAGAACTTGGCTGGACCTGTATAATGTATAGTTAAACCAGCAAGAGTTCTCCCCAGCCACTTAATTATGCATTGTACAGGACCCCAGCTCAGTCCTTCTATATCTTCTCATTATTTCAGGACACAGTGGGGGGGGGTGGGGGTGTATAATGGTGTTTGACAGATTTATCCAGAATGTGATAGCCCTTCCAAAAACTACATCTGTGAATGAAAAGGCATCCAGATAAGATAGCACATCTTATTTGTAAGTATGTGGTTGGGTATATATGCTGGTAATTTCTTTATTCCATACCATTGTGTCATAAGCATCATTTGAAGTATTTCACATATCATGTGCTTGCATAATTAGTACTATTACTACATAATTTACTACTTATAGGTATTAAAGTCGCTATATAAAATTAACAGTATGTGTAACATGGCTATAGTTATCATTATGTAACAATTTGTGTGGATGGTCCTATTAATTACAATTGTTAATTACAACTAACGGATATTAGCTGTAATTAAAAGAACAGTCTAGCCATCATATGCATTTAAAGCATATGATAGCTGAAAGGTCCCTTTAAATTTCCATAGTGTTCTTCTGGCAAATGCAAACTCCTCACAGAATTACTTGCCCCTTTTATCTGTGCCCCGTCTTTATTCAGCTGAACACATCTCCTGGGAAATGATATACTTTCCCTCAGTAAGCTCCAGCACTGGTTTAGCAAACGTTCCGGGGGGATTCTACTACAGAACTTTTGTGAAGAACAAAGTGTTGTAAAAAAAGTCTGCCTGTCAATCTGTCTTTAAGCATAGTATATCATATAGGAGACCCTTAACATGAGCCCAGGGTAAATGGTCCCTGGATAAACAGGCCCGGTCCATAGGACTGGTTTTAAAGTAGTAATGCATGTTCTTAGTAGAACATTTGGGTTTAGTCATGAAATGTTAACATGTGAAGACTATTATGCACCACATCAGGGCCATTGCTAATCACTTGCATCTGTAAACCTCTGCAGATTAAGCATCCTCATACTGAATAGATACAAGACAGTCGTGGGTTTGGCAGTTTGGCAATTTACTCTTTTATTACAAACATCTAGAGTGAGATAATATTTTGCATAAAATGCCCCCTCCAAGTAGAAGAAACCAATTTTCCTATCACAGCTATCACAGAGCCTACATGATTTCATTTAGTTGTAAAACAATTACATTTTGGACACATGTCTTTTTTCAGTATATATATATATATATATATATATACATACATACACTTTGTAGCTCTGGTAATCTGCCCAGGATTTCACATTTAAAAAATAATCCCCAATAAACCAATCAAAAGGCATACATTTGAAAGATGTACTGGCAGTAAAATGATGTATTATATGGGCCAGGCCAAGCACTGTACAAGATCTTAACAATCAGGTAGTCTGCTAAAAGCTGAACGTTTGTCTTATCTCTAATATGTCTTTAATTGCAACTATTGTGTCTGTTCCTAAATGATAATTGGTTTCAGGTGGTAGAACCACTGAAGTGCCCTACGCATTGATGACGTTGGATGTTACTCAAGAGTTGAAATGTAATCTTCCTGCATTATAGCTAGTCCCACATCACTGAAGATGTCTCTGCAAGTATTGTGTTAGTTTGGACCAAATTAGCGAAAGAAACGTTACCCTCAATAATAACATATAAGCGTTAAAAAAATCAACAAACTAGGTTTTAATAAAGAAATTCTGTGTTGATGATGTTGCCAGACAGGAATCGGGGTACTTCTGTAATAACGAGATCACAAAAGTGGAATAAAAATGATACCTTTAATGTCCGAGGTGTTGCTTTGCCAGGATACATTTTGAGACCCAACACTGGGCTGCGTCTCATCTAAAGAATTTTTAAGAACTGATTTTTTTTTTGTTCGATGGCATTCCACAAAATACATTTTCACAAACACGCTATCTACAGAAAGATAAGTCACCCAATTTTATACTGTTACTTGTTGGTGAGTAGGCTTAGGTTTTAAGTCGCTCACTCATGTCCCGTACGTACAAGGGTCTAAGGAAAGCTGAAAATCACAAATGACTCACTAGCTGGGATGCAAGTAAACACATTAATGTCTATCAAACGCGACTCTTTTTGGGTTATTCCTATAATCACCTGGCCGTCAATGTGATGTACACTTGCTGAAAAACAGAACTGGCTACCAAGAAGATGTGGCAGAAAACAAGCAAAATGTACATCAGATTTTGCTTGGTTGTGACAGCTTGAAAGATTTATCTAATATAGACCACTAAAGCTGGATTTTGGTGAAGCACGTTTATCCAGATCCAAGGTGATACAGCCGGTGTGACCTCCTTGCTTCATTCCACACGCCAGTCTGGCTTAGCTTAGCTCAGAGAACTGGCCCAGGACCTGCATCGATTGCATCTTAGCCTGTGCCTTGGCACACCTACTTCAAATCCAAATGAGATGAGGAAAGGTAAAGTTTTAGCTGACGTTTACTGTTTAGCATTTTGCCGACCCTTTACCAAACGCAAAATAGAAACATTTTATGAAAAAAAAAGAATTAATTTTTTTTTAATAGAAATTATAATAGTAATGCTAAATGCATGTTTCAATGAAATTGCCTATTGCAGCATTAGTGAATAGGCAGTGACTTCAACCTGTGAATAAATGACTAAGGTTGGACCAAGGCACTCAGACAGCACTTAAGAGCCCTGTTAAACAACTTAACTTCAAGTTCAATTCACTTATGTTGTGTCCGACGTGAAAGTGACTGTTCATTACCTTTTGTGTTTATTGTGACTACTTAAAGTTGAAGCTGCCATCCTCAGCCAGAACAGAGATAAATCACTGATCTTTCAAAGTGTTTACAGAATCGCAAAGCAAATGCTGTCAGATTTGTACTCAGAAAGCTACAGAAGATGAGGGCTTTGATAGCCATCTGAATGACAGTGTATTTTATTTCCTTCTCTGGCAGACTTCCAGGGCACATGTATACATTTTTTTGCTATCAGATTAAAGTTAAAAACCATTAACAACCCCCCCCTAAAAGTTATCAGCACATATTTAAAATAAAACAGCTCTGCATAACAGAAATAAAAGAAACACTTTTTCTTACCTTGCATCAGAATTTAAAGAAAAATAAACAAGATATGGTGAAAACAGACTAAATGTACTAACGGCAATGATGCAGTTTAAATAGCAGCATTTATTTGCCCAAAGTGGACATGACTATTATTTCTAACAATCTCATTTTTCTTTTACCAAAACCCTTTTATTTTGCATGCACTACCTACATAGGTGGTTACTGCAAGAACTCTTATGGTAGCTCTTATGAATAAATCAAAGTATAATGAATAGAGCATGTTTCAGGGTGCACATAGTAATTAAAAAGTTATTGTTCCCCGGATTATTCTGACTTTCCACGGAGTCATGAAAGACAAAGCTGATATACACTTAAAAGGATTATTTTTGCCTCAATTTGCATAAATGCAATTCGGAATATCTCGAAAACGTTAAATTCTACAAACATGTTTTTCCAACTTAACTATGTGAATTCAGGTCTAATAGAGTGCCATCTCTATTGCCATCTCTTAATGGAAACCTCCATGCATGTGTCCTCTATTAATCTTATAGTATTTTACAGCAATACTGAAAAAACAATGTGCTTAGTCAAATTTTCTTAAATATATAAATGCCACTGTTGTTTACCTCCGTTTTCATTTGAACCCCATTCACTGTATTCCGGTGGGTTCTGCACCATAATGCATTTTCTGGTAAAAATGACGCGTTCTTAGTATCTCATTCTCAATCAGTTTAATTAATGAAATCTAGGCTACTGTCAACCCAAACCGCCTAACGTTGTACTTTGCATATGATCCCACCAGGGAAACATTTAGAACTATTTACTACATATATTTCCATATATCTTTCAGTAATTTAACTTCTGGGCACTGTCTCTAAGAAAAAGTATTTGCAAGCAAGCGTAGTTTTGGTTGCCAGTAAAACTCCAAATTGCTATTTTTAATATTAAATGATCGAAACCCACTGCTTTTGCAAATAACTGTAATGTAAATTATTCTTTTTTTTAACAATTATTCTATGTCGTCAGCTAAACTATAAAAACCTTTATTAGTATGTCCTATGGGTGGCAATAATGGCACAAAATGATTTATTCTCGCCAACAAAATGAATACACATGTATTATTATACTCTACACTGAATAAGTTATGTGTTACTCTTGACTTCAGACAGAAATCTAGTCGCCATCATGCTCTTCGATAAGCAAGTCTGTTTCACCTGGTTTTGTCTGTTAGCTGATATGTTTTATATCACATATTGCATACTATAGGAAAACTGGTAATCCCTGTGGAATCTAACGCTACATGACATACTATACAATAAACACTGTGGCCCAGAGATAGACTGGGAATTTAAAGCGGCCCTGGCACTCCAAGGCTACATACTACCCTCTTCTACTTTTTCAGCACATGGCTGTGTAACATGGGAGGAGAGAATTGATGAAATGCATACTTCAGTGACTCCGTTTAATAGTAGATTCAAAATGGCTACAATTCTATGCACATAAAAAAAAATCAATTAATTAATTGGAATCCCCCTTTACTTCAACAACGTTCCACTTGTTAATAGCTGTGTCTAAACAGGAAGAAATGATCCGAGGTGAATTTAGATATGCCTTCTAATCTGCCAATAATTATAAAGTAAAACAGCGTCCATCCATTTTATGTTATTTTATTTAAACAGATTGAACCTTTGGCGCTTCAGACCATGGCACAAAACACTGTGTTTATTTTTAACCATTCCTATTTAAACCCAACTGTTTAAACACTTCCTTCATTAAAGGATTAATCCAGACACGGCTGATAGAAATGCATTCAGGTTTCTAAAATTATCTCTGTCTTGCTCCCTATGACCCAGGTCACAACCTTTCTTAGGCTCAGGAAATGGTTATCAGGTCATACAATGGTCAGATGCAAAAGAATGTAAAAGTTTCTACCCTCCTAGCCCGATATTAATACTTTTTTTGAGACACATTTGATGAATACATTTGTCAATAAAATTCATCATATTTGAAGTCGTATTATGACATTTCCCCTTAATCTTTTTAAAATGCATCTGTCACCTCACACGTGTATGTTTTGGTTGAAGGACACATGGATTAAAAATTAGATACAGATTCCTATGTTCAAATGGAAATGAAGGAAAAAAAATAAAAAAAACGTATTGGGTCAGAGCAATGATGGAAGTGAGGACCAAGTGCAAATACTCAGAGAAGTATTTTTTAAGAGGGCTGTTCTTGTGAACTAGGTTTGCACTCTGCCAGCAGAGCAACATCTGACCCATGGAGAGCACTCCTTCAGATCAACAGTGCCTCAGGCTTACTACTTTCTCCGAGAAGTCTAACATTTCAGGCATCAAGTTGAATTTCTTCTGGAGATGATTAACCCAAACCCATGACAGATTTTTTCCAAGATATCCAACTCCTCATGTTTATTTTATCCTGGCTCTTTTTTGGATGTATTGGACATAACTAACCTACTCATTTTACATGTTGAGGGGCTGGTCGAGAGTCATTCATTCCTTTAAAACGAAAAAATAAAAGATTTCAGTGTGCGGACCTCTATTGTTGTGTGAGCTCACACTAGATAATAAGAAACAAAGCTATACTGCTCTGATTTTAGAATTCAAACTTCCTCTGTTTCATCACATAACAAGATAAAGATCTTACACGTTTTTGGAAATGTATATGTTTAACTTTTACTCGCTGCATACAGAGTAAGAGCTGAACTGCTTTAATTAAAATTTGAGTGATCAAAAAAAATAATAATAATGAAAATTAAAGAAAAAAAAAAACTCCTGCCGTTTCTATTCTTAACCAGATACTTATGCTCTCTTATCCTAGATGAATCATAAATAAATATAAGCATTTATGCTGGAGCCTCGCGTAGCAATAGTTTGGTCTACAACTGTCTGTATACCGTTACCAATGGAAATAGTCCACAGGGTGGCCAACGTTATGCTACTGCCTGAATAGCCTCTGAAAGCAAATCGAAATACTTTATCTGAAAGGGATGCTATGAGGAAATTATTTGAGGTTTCATTGAGTGGTCAGTATCATTTTGCACCCAATTCATAAAATACCTTTTTGCACGAGCTTTATTCTGTTAATACTTTAAGAGCAGAGGTGGATGGAAATCTCTGATCATTCGTTTTGTGTCAGCGGTTAAATACACTTTTGCCCCATAAAGAAATCCGTGATTGGTTATAGGAGATTTAGGATACAGTGTTAGGAGCCGGTTTGGTTATCAAAATAATATGGATGTGTAAACTTTTTGCTCATGTGAATATTTACAGAAACAGCTAACGAACATGATAAATCTTCGGCTTAGTGCTAAGCAAAAAAAAAAGGAAAAAAAAGGACAGAGAAGCTCACTAATTAAAACCTGTCTATATATGATTTAATCCACTGGATGTAAGAATTACCAGCGCTAACCACAAATGCTTAGTCCTAGACAGATGAGGACAACACACACAATGGTGCCAGGAATTAGATCATTTCTTTAGTATTAAAACATGCCCCAAGGTGGCCAGCTCAATGTTACCTGAGGACTGTAAGTTATAAGTAAATATGATAATGAATAACATTTTTAAAATTCTAATGCAAGTCGAAGGCCTCGTACCCAATGCAGTTTCTTGATTTTAAGTTTACTGTTCTAAGCTGTTATAATTACCTAGCACAGATCCATGAGCATTTGATTAAAAAACAAACAAAAACAAAACAATTTTATATTAACATATATATATATTAACATATATATATAGATATATATTATATATTATAAACTATATTATAAAATGTTTAAAATGCATAACTATATCATAAACTTAACATTTTTTTAAGTATATTTAAATTATATTATATATATGGCAAATATTTTCATAAAGGTATGAAGCTTTAAATATGATAAAATACAACCTAACAATATCAGAATAAGGCGCATCTACTGAAGAGAATCTAAATTACAATAAAAAATGTAATGTGTGTAAAAGTTTTCCCAGGGGCACTGAATGATTATTAATAAAGTTGTATTATCGCAGTTCACGTTTTTTTATTAGGGAGTTATTAGAAATTATTTGCCATCAAGCAAATACGATAATCCAATTCTGTACAACTGTCAAAGTATGAATAATAAAAGTATTACAGATTGTAAGCTGATTTGGTAAAACAATAAATAATAATAATAATGTGTCTAAATACATCTAAATATGATATTATTTGATAATGCTTATTTACATAACTCATGGTAAATAATATCAATGCAGGAGTCGGCATAGACTTTCTTTCACTCTTAAGCAACCAAATTTGTCAATTTTCCCTCTATATTATACAACAGCCATAACATTTTACGATCTTCCTCTAAAAGGATATTCTGCAAAATGGAATTTCGGTATGTATCAACAGGACCACATTTTTGCACTTGTTTGCCTATGAGGCATTCGTAAAAAAACCCATCCCAAATCAACTTCCCGCTACTGCCATGTCAAACTGGAAGTCATATGAATAATATAGTTCTCCATATATACATTTTTGAATAAAGACAGTTTCTAACAAATCATGCCTAATCCAGGTTAGGGTTGATTAAAACGGACTGTGTAGACAACCCATAAAAAGAGCACAGAAATAATTAATTTCAACCATGGACGAACCTTGAACGACTTGGATGCAGGTTATTCTAGGTACCCTTTCTAATGAATGAATGAATCAATAAAGAATGTATTCCTAATTGATAACCGTAAGTTATCACCCAGTGATAACAAAAAAACAAAGAATACTTCCTAACAATAGACAGCTGCAACCCCAAAAAAAGACACTCTCTAACTGTCCAACACAATATAGATCCACTAAGGGGCGCTTGCACAATGGGGGAAAAATATAGTAATTGTAGAATATAAATTTGTATATATTATGCACAAGAGTGTTCTAATGACACATATTGACTATGTGCTCACTGTGAACTAACAAGCCTATCTCAGTGACATAGTGTGTTATAGTCTAAAAAGTTCTACATCTCTGAAAACCTGGAATATGTAAAGATCTTAATTTTTAAAATGATCTAGATTATTTCACATTGGTCTAATATGTATACAAAACACTAAACATAACCAAACAAAACCACATGCACATATTGTTTACCTAAACAAAAGAAACGTATGTGATCAATGGTTTTTATACATCTATTTATAATTTAACATTGATGAGCTCTCTGGAGTTGATATATCTATTCCGAATATTTTTATATAGATTGGATATCCTTATAGGAAATAACTTTTGGTCTTTTGGTCTTGGTAAGAATGATTTTAAAACACAAAATGTATTAAAATGATCTGTAGCTTGGCAACGCGGTAAACGCAATTTGTTAAGAGTACAGTGTGGTTAACATGGCTAAACAAGGCTATCTCTGGCATATCCAGTAGTAATTATGCATTTATTTTCCATGTCCATTATGCAGAAGAACTTGATCAAACAGAGCATGTTAACAAACCTCATTTTTATGAGTAACATCTTTCTAAAGGGGCCAGATATAGGGTTAGAATAGGGAATCATGTATTTGATCTTCTTTCATGTTCTATATTTGAAACCCTGGAATTTCAGCCTTGCAAGTGCGTGCAAATATACCACATTCAATAGCAAACTGGACATTTTCAATAACTACATAAAACAAAACACTGAGGCATTACCAGTGAGTGGATCCAAGCAGGGTTCAGCGTCAAGCTCCAACACGGTAATACGTTATAAAATAATAAGAAAGCTGTAGCCGTCGAAAGTTTTATGCCAAATGCATACATGCAAGATTTCTGTAAATCTGCTGCTCAATTATTCAACTCGATTCCCTTGATATTTTACGTATTGTAATGTCTCTGATAATAAAAATGTTAGTTGAACGCATGGCCTTCAAGACAATTATTTCCTTTTTGAATAATCCTGTGAATACTTGTGTTTTCATTTTCGCTTATTTCTAATTGACTTATCAGTGTAGTAGGTTTAAGAGCATATAGCGTAACGTAAATGTAAAATAACACAGAAACATCTATATATATATTTATATATATGAAATTACATTATGTGACAGCAGAAACCAAGGATAAGTAGCAACAGAAAAAAGTACACACCTTGAAAATAGCCTACTTTCATCGGCTGTGCCTTCTTTGGTGGCTTCACAGGAACATGTTTATTTTCATTATTTTTGAACAACGCCAAGCGCACAGCTGGATCTAAATGAAAAAGCGCATGTTAAAATTAAAAGGCTGTGATCTGTTTTGCTCTTTTGAACTTTGTTCCACTCTTTGTACAATGTACATTTGGATTAAGATGGCTGTTTTATTTCTAGTATAAAAAATTAACAACCTAAAATGCACAGCAAGGTCTCAAATGCATAGTTAATAACGGTAGATAATAGCAACATCATTCGATCTACTTCAGAGAAAAGTTATTTAGAGATTGTATAAGCGACAAAATCGAATTTATACGATTTATAGTAAATCGTAAAGCAGTGCTGTGCATATGCCCCCATTTTTCTTATGCTTATGTTGCACCCTTCTTTTCACCCGCATTCTTTTTTTCACCCGCAGTCTAATCATTAAACTATGCGTCTATATTCACACACTTAATAATCCAAAGATTTGGACATTACATTTTTCATGAAATAGAAATCAGGTATTAAGTGTGGTATACATAATGCCTAATGCAACATGCGTTCATACTTACATAGTCCATTTTTGTATTATCCTAGAGCTGATTCTGAACACACATTTATTAAAACAGACGCGACAAGAAGCAGCAACACTGAACAGCTAATATACCCAAAGAACAAAATGTCTCTAATCAAGACGCAGCCAAGCAGATGAAAATAGTGAAAACCTAGACTGGCATGCTTCAAAAACCTTGAATCAATTTTTTTCTAACTTCAACTTCAAAGCATGTCTGTATCATCATGTTAAAGGCCTCTTTAAAATGGGATGCTTCTCCGAGACGCCATTTGAAAACCACAAGCACTGAAATGCGACCCTTTGGTTTTTGATATTATAAACTGACCGTAATTCTTACGTCATTTGGCTGCTGTACCTTTAATGGTTCTACAGCAGAGTAATGAAGAAAATGTTATTTAATTGCTAACCACACATCTTGTTTTTGTGGATCTCCTTAGTGCGTTCTACAAAGCATCCATTCCTTTCTTCACGAGGATGTAATTTAATGCAGACTTATTAATTACATATGAACTAGAAGAGGGTTTAACAGACAGGAGAGGACTAGTGATGTAAAAGAGAAATTTGTTTTTATCAAAAATATGTTTTACTGATGTCTGATGTATTCCATTCTAATAAGGCTTTCTATTTTTTGTGATGCTTACACGTTGTGTATTATCCCGTATAATCCTATTCTATAGGATCCTGGAGCCTTTATAGTGAAAAACTCAATTTTTGGTTATGCATGCTCAAATGTATGTTCATTTTTGGGTCACTGTTATAGCAATGATAACTGCTACTACAAGGATGCATTGAGCAATGCCCAATCAGACACCACAGGCTCATCATATGGCCTTCAAGCACGTTACCACATCTCTACAGCGGTGGAATGATTTGCATAATGCAAACTCTTCATTGGTTGGGTTGTATAATTAATTTACTTAATGGAAAAACTACTCGAGACTGTAGAAATCTCACAATACACAACATTTTGGTTAAACCCAATGAGAAAAAACAGGGGTTTCTGGTTTGGTTCTATGCTTTACTTCAGTATAAGAAGACTACAGCTGAAGAAGACTTGGTCGGTAATATCAGACAACATTATGATCATATTTATATGAGAATAATCCAAACAATCTACCTGGATTTTTTTATGATTTATATAATAAATTTTAAAATCTGGTTGTACTTTGGGTGCATTTTTTGCTCAGTAATATTCCAGAGGTCTGCATGTGCAGATTCCTCCTTGAGACAAAAGCATGTAATCCTAACTACCTATACAGAAGAACCTGGACGAGAAAAGTATTTGGACAATTAACACATTTTGCTTATTATTTATGAAATGAAAATCCGAGCCAGTGCTATGATTGTTTCTAATAGTGTAATAGAAAAACTCTAAAATGCGATGTGGAGTGTAACATGGAAAGGGCCTGGCAAGATATCGCATTACTGCACTGTTATACAAGGGCTACTAATAATAGAAGGCTATCATATCTTCCAATATCAAATACGTATTATTTTAGGTTGAAAAGGGTGAAGAAAATATGGAGCACCACTGAAATTATTTGGAACTGGAGAAAAAATGTTGATATATCCCATCTGGCTTTTGAAATATTAAATACATCTTGAAAGACCAAAAGCGAATAAAATCATGATTTTATGCCCGTTTTCCACTTTAATATATGCTCCTCCAGGGTAAAAATGTTTGGTGGCAACAAATTGGGGGAAAGTTTTTGGGTAAAGACTTTTATTATCTGAAAGAATAGTTCAATTATGTTTTTAAAAAGTCAAATATAATAATATAATAATAATAGACCTGACTGCTGTATGTCTTAATGAGCAGACTGACCAGCATGTAGAATTTATTCTATGTTAAGATTTATTTTTAGCAACATATCTATTGGTAATTCTCATTATTAACTTAAGTTACTTTGCAAAAGCTAGAAAAGATTATTTTAAATAAATATATCTTAAATTCTCTAAATTCCCCATCAAACGTATTAAACTTAAACGGAGCAATGTATCCATTTGTCTGAAGGCTTCAATCATTTTTCCTCCAAGAATGGTTTTTCAGGAGAAAAAAAAACCCAAAACAGTTAAAAGACCTGAATTTAACTAAAGGGAACGTGTGTGTGTCTTGACCTTTAAGGGGACTTCAGATCCTTTCATGTGAGGTCAACCAAGGATTAGCTCTATGTGGTATTCACGTGATTCCCTTGTAATCCCGTGCCCTCAATATATGAAAACACCAGAGAAATATAATAGAAAATGAATGCTTTGTATCATTTACTGGTGGAATAACACAGCACTCTTAATGCCTGACTTAAAAGCGGAAATTACTTTTGGAAAACTGGATTTAGCAATTAGATCTGATGGCATCTTACACAAAGTGTTGTATACAATAAACATTTTAAAATATGATCAAATGATGCACCAAACATCTTATACATAATTTTAGTTAAGAAAATGAAACATACATGTACATACATTTTATTAACTGTACACACAGAATAGGCATGGAAACATATACTGTGAAAGAATGTGGCTTATAAAAATTACAGAGCATCAATCACTCGTATACATTGATCATGTGATACTGTTCAGAAGCCGTCGTATGTGCTTCATTTTCATGAATAGATGTATCCGATGGATCTTTGCACAAGAGCTGCATTCGTTAAACAGTAACAATACGCGTAGGGTGATCCGTTTACAAGTTAATCACTTACCTAACATTTTTTTATTTTTGGCTTGTTTCGATTTCATTTTCTGCGCTCTCTTCAGCATAAGCTGAGCTGTTGCAGAATCCTTAAAACCCCTGTAAGGAAACGATATATATATATATATTTCTTTTTTTGCTTGTATTTTAATGATGACACAATCTGATAGTATGGGAAGTGTTTTACGTACCACTCCTGGGAAATTTTTTCTTCTCTCTCGGACCTGAACGAACCATCAGTGGGAGACTTTGTGCTAGACACATGTGACACATTTTGTTTCTCCAACCTGACATGAGATGAAATAGTAGGCCAAATCAGTTAAAAACCAAAACGTACTATGTCTTTGTAGTCTAGTGCAGTTTTAGCCAACTGTTTATGCATTCCAAAATCTGAAATAAAATCTAGTTTAAATAGCAGTGGAGGATTTTACCATGAAAGGTTCTAAAAGTCTGTTAACATATTGAAATGTTTACATTTCAATTACTTAAAGAACATTTCAAAAATTACCTTCAGCACACAAATCCTGTCCCCCACAAAAAAAAAATATCCATATCTTTATCTAGATATACGGAAAGGCATGTTCTTCCACTAAATAAAAAAGCTAACTGTGTTCATATGATTTAAAACTTACATACACTAATTCTTTTAACCTACATATTGTTATCCTGTAGATAAATTAAAGACGCGGATGGCACAATTATACAAGAAAGATAACTTAATAAAATCATGTTACTAGAATTATCATATGTAAACTTTAAAAGCAGTAATGTTATTAAGGGGATTTTGTTAAATAACATCTCCAGTCTTGAATTTCAAAGTCTTGTAAGTCACAATTTCAAGATAACGCAACATGTATTATGAGTCTTTATCCAGCATCTAATTTGATAAAGAATTAGGCAACAAATAATAAAATCGTACAATAAATTATTTCCACAATGTGTCATATAAGATAAACGTGTTTCCTTGGCACTTCAAATTGCCAAAGGGACACTTTTGTTATAGGAGGAGAGGTTAGAAGCATGGGTAGGGAGCTGGGCTTCACCAAGACCTTTTAGGTACAACGGTGACTTTGATCGCTGTTTTTAGTTCTTTTGTAAGTAGATTATTATGTTTTATGTATACTGTTTCACATGTAACCACATTTTATGTTATTTATAAAAACACTTTTGGGTTTTAATGCTGTATAAAGTCTCATACATCAACCATCAACTCCTAGAATAGGGACTGGGGGAGGAGTTCATACCAAAAGATGGACTGCTCTTCCAAAAGTAAAACACTTGGAAGGTATGGTGTGTGTGTGTGTATGTTCAATCAGTATGTTTTCTACATTAGTTACTCTGATCACTGATCTTTAGTTAGCAAATGTTGGCATGCAAAGCATATATTACAGTTGTATCCAGATGTATATAGACACACTTGGCTTTGGCTTCAGTTTTTAATGTTTTCTATGAATGAATCAATCAATCTATTCTTACTTGCTGTCAGAATCCGTTCTTTCATATGTAAATGCACTGTTGGTTTCAGAAGCGTTAGAGTCTTGCCATGCTTCCACTGGGTTCCGCAATAAAGAATATGACCCATCCTCTGGAACGGTAAACGCCTTCGGAAACTGATGGCAATAACGACATATGCAACTTATCACATTATTATTCCACTAGACTACTGCTCTTAATCATTTTTGCTAAAACAAATCATTTTGGTTCAGATAAACAATGTACACAGAATGCATAACAAAAAATCTAAGATCTTATCATAGGCGCTTATTGTAACTGGATATCAGAAAAGGTTGTCATCTTGTTTGACCCATTAAAACATATGTATACCGACATCATCATTTTTATGGTAGAATTAAAGCATACCCTCTAAACAATTCAGGTGTCTAAATCAAGACAGCTATGTTGGTGGGTGTGACAAGAGGTAAAGACATCCATTCATTTGAAACACTCCTTGGGGCAGTCAGGGGAGCTCAGAGGATCTCCTCAGTTGGCTCATGCTCTAATGAAAAGGTATTGCACATTCTACATTACTGCTAGGCCTCAGGTGTTCACCAACCTGCTCCACATATTGATACATCACAGCTCTGCTACTACAGCCAAACCCCGTATAAACCCGTCAGAAAATAATGGAGTAACTAGTTCATTTTGAATATGGGAACAAGCTCCATTATGTGGCCCTTCTCATGAACATGTCATGAACCAAGCTGCCAAAACATCCTGACAACTTCTACTGGCAAAAAAATCTTTTGGTGAACTAAATGCTTAGGGGAAAAAACAGTACAATGTAATGTTCCTTTGAAAAAGCTCAGCTGTTGACATTTGACATTGAAGATTTTCAGTATTTTCTGTATTTTCAGTACTCCATCAACTACTAATATTTAATGTGTTGCCAAACATGCAGCTGGTCTTTATCACAGGATTGCTTTTTATCCACTCTCTTTAGTTTTGTTTTTTTATACATTGCTACTGTGAAATAAAGCACTGAAAGATGTCCAAAGCAAAGACCCTCAATTTTCGAAAATTAACAAAAACAAAGGAAGACTGAATCCTGGGGAAAAAGTCAATGGCATTTGAAGAAGTCAAGAGTGTGAAGAAAACCCTTATGGATGATGAGATACGAAAACATTAGAGTGAAATGTTACCTTTGATTGTCCTGGTTTCCTTGCGCAATGGAGTATTGCAGATGGGAAATCAGTGGATTCAAGAGTCCATTCCTTCTCCAACTCATTCTGAGAGGAAACAAAATAATCTGGTAGTCTCAATACAACTTTAGTAAAACCTTATAGTATGTTTAAAGCATCCAATTTATTTTATGTAAATGAACGTAACGTCAACCATAGTAAGAAAACATTTCTATAGACCGCAAGGGCGCCCTTTACCTAATGTATCGCTTTGTCTTAGTTTCTCAATTCTAGTTTCGCTATACCCTTCGGATGTATGTACTGTAAGAAGTGTTGCGTAATTTTTGGGACTATATAAACTCTTAACTTTGAATAGAGGGACTATGTGCCATGTATCACAACACGAAAAGCAGCATAGAGTTATCTGCTGTCTTCCTTTAGCCTTCTGAAGACATTAACATAATTTGTACACGGAGCCTACACTAACAGCAGCAGGTTGAGCATAGCTTGAAGAACCATAGAAAAGCACTAAGATGGTATAAACAACATAGCTTCTCCTTATATTATAATTCAGCCAATAAGAAACTACGTTAAAGTTTTACAATTACAATCCATATTCATCAAGTCACAAAAAGATGGGTGCGACTTATAATCTTCCCAGTGACGTAGCCACTTATAAAAGGTGATGCAGTGCTTTAGTACAGTGTATGTGTTTAAAGCAGGGGTGCATCTCCCATACTCCTCAGCCAGCCCCTTAGCTGAAAGAGCATTATGGGAGATGTAGTCCTGCAGCAGCTGGAGGGCCGCCGTTTGGACACCCCTGGTTTAAAGCATGAAAAAATAAGGTAAATACATTTGTAGCAGAGGTAGCCAACAACTGGGTAACTACAACCCCTGTGACTTTGGCCATGATTCACTAGAAAGGTACAGGTTACCCACACCAGGGTCATGGGGGGGGGGGTTAATGTTTTTCCAAAATCCTGTTAAATGTACTTTCCTTTTCCTACAGACGGCTGAAAAGGGATGTCTCACATAAAAATCAAAACTGTAGCAGGTGAGCTGTAATCCAGAGCAGGCTGGCTTATTGAAAGTGAGAAGTAATGGATATTTGACCGTTTTCACATGACAGGAATGGGAAATAATAGAGGAAAATGACCAGGTCTGCTTTACTTATAAACAAAGCATATCATATTTAAATCGTCTGTAGTTTCTACAGACAGCAGATCAATATTAAGTCGTATGTTTCCAGTTATCACCCAGAACCACCATGAGCGCAGCCTTCTGGTATCTCTTCATATGTGCACAAGTGAATTGGTCAGACTAAATAACAATAAAAAGATCCACCTGCCTTATGAGAAGAATGTTTGAGAACCAAAAAAATCCTGGAGATGTATGAAATGATCTTAAAGTTCAGCCTCCAATAACAATGGCGAGATGCGTCAATAACAATTGACTTATTTCTAAGTCTCCTTGGTGTTTTTGCGTCTGTGTCTGATTGGCAAGTATACAGCTGTACAATAGAGTTTTTGTAGATGGGGGAAAAAGGGACACAACTAACTTTTAATCTCAAGTGTAACTTTCTAGTCATCCATGGAATTTTTATGGAGAGAACACAACAGAATGGATGAGGTAGAATTCTCCTACAGTAAAGTGATTTGTGCACTTTTAACCCCTCTAGGATCAATGACGTACCATGTTAAAAATAAATAGCTAGGGCTAATGAAAGACATGAAAAAAACATGAAAAATGTGAAAAGGCACTGATCCTAAGGGGTTAAAATATTGTTTTCATATGTAGGCTGTTGGGGCAGACTGAGAGAAAAAAAGCGGCTGCTAAATTACCCCATGTGCCGCTGGAGCAGCTGTAAAGGTAAGTGTGTGGCGCCTTCGCCATCACCCACCAAGCATTTGCCTGGTTTGCCAGATAGCAAGGCTGTACCGGATCGTCTGCAAAGAAATTCTTGATTACATTCTTCAGGTGGTAATCTTTTGGACAGATATTAATAATAAATAAATAAATAAATAATACACACTTTTACAACTCCCTATGTGTGTGTGTGTGTTCGATTGTTTTAGGGAGTTGTAAAGAAACGGCGAAAGGTAAAAAGTAACCAGATAAGTAATTTGAGAGCAACCACCCTCCTAAAAATGACTTCTTACTTCATCAAATGTAAAATCATCCAAATTCACTTCTTTAAAGTCATCTTCCAGCTCTTCTCTTTCAATGGCTGCAAAGGCAGCAGCCAATTTTTTTCTGAAGTAGAATCCCTTCCAAGCTGCCTGAATAAAAAATGTAAAACGATGTTATGCGAAAGCCATAGATCATCTGAAAATACAGATTCCCAATGTTATCCCATTAGGAAGATAAAACATCTCTAAGCCTGGTTTAATAGCTCAATGATCTGTTTTTTGAACTTTATGTGACATCTAAAACTACATGACAAATTAAATGCCTGCATGTGTCTGAAGCTAAGAATACCCAGGAGGGTCTCTTCAAGTAAGCAGAATGGAATTCTTCAACTCCCTCCACTACGCACAGCCCAGGTCAACTAATTAATAATTTGACAATTCCTTCAGGGTGTTTGAGAGCCCGAGGGAAAAGAAGATACAAAGAGAAGGCAAAGTGTGTACTTCCAACCTTTAACTTTCAAATTAGTGAGACTCAAACAACCTCTTGTGTGAAAATCCCGATGTTGGTCAGTCCTATTTATAGAACGTAAGTAAAAGGCACAGTTAAGCTGTCCTTTAAAATGGTTTAAAATATACCTTGAAGATACACTTGTGTCTGTCCTAAATTAGCTCTTTGTTAATCTGAAACATGAGAAAAGAAGTACAAACATCTTCTTCAAAAATTCTACAGCATGTTAAAGTAATTTAGAGGTATAAAATGTGTTTGTAAGGTAAAGCTGTGAAACAGAGGCCAGTGAAACATTTTATGCTTTGCAAAAAATATTAATATATATATATATATATCAAAAGGGAATTTATGTTAACACATTTTAATAGAACCTTTAAAAACTAAAATGTTTCAACATACATGTTGTTAGGGTCATTAAAGGGGCATTTGAAAGAAACACATGAAACCCACCAGCAGAATTGATTCCTATACCAGTCGTATAACATAAAGTCGTATATTTGATATCATAAAATAGGGGTGAGCTTGGGGTGTGCTGATCAGGTTCATTATGGGGAACACTATATTCAAATAATAAAAAGTTAATATTGTATGTGCAAATAAACACTGCCTGTTTTTCTAATATTTGTATGCTTCATTGATTAATACCTGATCTAAAACTAGATCACATCCTTCTTAAAATCTACACATCGAGCCAGGGGAGGACTGGCTCCTTTTGGCCTAGGGGGAAGCCAAAGCTAGAGGCCTAGTAATATAGTGTCCCTAAACATGTAGCTAACAATGTAGCAATTCTGTCCTGTCCAATGCATTTCTACCAAGGTGTACTGAAAGGATATAGTCAGGGTGTAAATGCTGCCTATAGCCCTTATTACTCTAGACACCCTTGTGGCCATATGTAGAAAAGGTCTTTGTGTGGCCCAAAACCTCCAGTGCGGATGAATGAAGAAGTAATCACCAATGTACTGTACCGCTCAGTACACCAATTATAGCCTCATCCTAGGCATTACGCAGATGCATATGGGCAAAAAAATATGCATTGAAGTCACGTGTCCTGTTTAGTGCTCATTAATAAAGCCATACTATAGAACTTACAGTAAATAAGTGAAAAACAAAACCCACTGCTGACAATGTCGTGAACTCACCTGTATAACTGTAGCAGCCCAATTCCTCGTTTCTTGAAGGTCTGATTTGTTATATTTTTTCCTTTGCAAGTATCTTTTCTTGATGGAATAATTCCTCCAAGCACACTGAATGACCGATGCAGCCTTGTGTAATTTTGTATAGTAATCTATGTCTCTGCGTATCAAGTACCCTCTCCAGTGGGACTGAATAACGACAGCAGCAGAGCTAAGTGTGAATACGGAAAAAAAAGACAATATAAACATCTAGGATATTTGCACATATACCACAAATCACTCTGCTACACAGTACTATGTGACACGATGACACTAAAATCCAGTAGATTGTAAGACCACAAGAGTAGGGCCCACTGTGCCTTCAGTACCAGTTTGTCTTAACTTGCGTTAATCTTATTGTCAAAGTCTATCTTGTTAAGGTTAATGTTATAAATCTATCAAATTAGGACATCTGTTGCACTGGTACCAATGGCGTATTCTGTCAACAAGTTAGAGTCAGTTTACTTGCATGACATCATGACTTAACCCCTTAAATCTTTCCCAATGTTCTATGCTGTTATCAAAACAAGTCCCCAAAAACCTATCGTGACAGCATGAAGCATAATGAATAAAGTAGTGGTATCTAGACCGCTACCCAACAGTGCAGGGGACTGCCTCACACATAATAACCTGAGACTTTCTTTATGAATGGAAACCTCACGTTCATTCAGATGTAGTGAGTGCTGCTGAGACTGATCATCAGCCGCTGAAAAATTACAAAGCTATATATGTAAAAAAATATATATAATGGGGAAAAATTAAAGAAAAAATGTATAGGGCAGACCACCTACTATGACTTTTACATTAAACAAACATAAGAACATGAAAAAAGCTCTAGGTTTTTGGGTAGAAAGTACTCTCAGTAAAGAAGGGGTTCATGTACATGTGACTTACTGTTCCTTGCTTTTCGTGGATGGCATACACATAGATGGTTTTCTTGTTTCGCATAAACCAATCTTATTTTTTACATTCCCAGCATTACTGATATTCTCCGTGACTTTGGTTTCGGCCCTAGTTTTTTCACTATTTTTTTCTTGGTCTCCTCCCTTAGGATTTGCAGAGGAGTTTACTAGCTGTCTAAAAGTGATCTGTCTTGTGGAGTCATCCTGTTTATTTTCATTTGCGCCGCTGATAACAAGGCTATTATGTTGACTGCTGTCAATGCCAGGTGGCTTCATAATATTTGTCAGTATTTCTGGATCTTCTCTCTCTGTATCTTCTATGTCACCGTATTCATGAGCATATCGGTGCTCACTAGAAAGCTTCATCAATTCTTTCAAGGTGTCACAGTAACTTTCGAGGTCCTTCGAGTATGTGCTTCAATAAAAAGTAAGAAAAAACGCCCAAAACAATATATATATATATATATATACATAAAAAAAAGATACACGCTTAGGTCCATTATTTCATGACACTATACACAATGAATAACTAATGTGTAAATTAGTAGGATTGCAATATAATTAACACTTGAATGTACAAATAAAATGTATTCTAAACACGTACCGCTTCTGCATCAAATTGAAAAAGTTAAATAATATATTTTTTGTGTTTACTATATCTGCAAAGTGTGACTGTTTTGATCAATAAGCACAATAACGGTTGAATGTTCTCCTACCCCTGAAACTAGACTTGTTAAATATATTTTTAACCCTTTGTTATTCTTACCTTTTTTGTTAATGCTGTAATCCTTATTAAACCACCATTAACATTACTTTTCCATATGCCTATACATTTGATACCTCCGTGATTTAGCTGCAGAAGCAGTAATACAATGATCCAAGTTTCACTGTGAATTTGCTGCATACATGAATGTACTCAAAATAAACCAATTTTGTTCCTTCTGAACGTTATCACACCTCTGAGTCAAAGGTATTCAGGTACAAAATAATTAGAAGCAGGTCAAAGCTATGGTGCTGCACTGGAAAGGACTTTAACATGTAGATAGAACAACCAGTCAAGATCCTCGGATAAATCTAATCTAGTTTTTTTACATAGGTTATAGTAATCATTTAAGACACGCTGCAATTTTTGGTCTGGATTGGCCTGTTGGTGTTGTGGTTATTAGCAAGCTTTTCAAGCAATAAAGGACTGGTTTTAGCAATAATCTTGGCCATTTCCATCAACAAACAAGTCAAAACTCATCATTTCAATGTACGTTACTAATAACTAAATGCTTACAGAGAAAACGTAAAAGTTTTTTCTTACCCAGCATGTAGCGTCTGCCATTTTGTTCTAATAACCTGTATCTGTGCTTGACAGAATGCCAGAAAGGTCCCTGCAACTGATCCATTAGTGTCTTCTTTAGGATAAAGATGTTCATCATTAAGTAATCTCAAGCCAGGCAATAGTTTTAGAAGTGTATACCTAAAATTGAATTAAAGAAATAACAAAACCTATTATTTTTCAAGAAGAACAAGACAATGCATTTACAAAACTCATTTAAATATGTCAGTGATGAAAAAATGTTGTCATGTTGAAGACACAAACCATGAAGATATAAAAAAAACTCTCCTCAAACTCATTCAGTTTGTCTCCCTGTACCAAACTGAACATTTTTCTTGTTTTGTCCTGTCATCTTATTACAATATTAAATAAATTAGATCTCAGAATCCTTGTGTTGCATCACAAAGAAAAATAAAAAAGTGAAGAAAAATTAGTTAGGGATATCTACAGAGGTATATATCAGTCTAGTGATCTACAACAAAGTACACAGAAAATGTAATTCAATACTTAAGGGGACAGCTAACTGTTCCATCCAGCACCCCCAACAAAGAATACATATTTTTATGAAATATTATCTATGTTAAAAAATGAAATGAAAGCACTTACAATTAGGAGAACCTGCAGCTTCTGTCGGTGGTCCTCTTTTCTCACCACTGGTTGGTTGCTTCAAGCACCCAATCAGTGGCAGGAAAGCACACCCATTAAAATTAAGGGGACTGCTTTCTGCACATACAAACAAGGTCTATCAAGGGGTTTTGATAGACCATCGCTGAAGCTTACTGGCTGTGAATATACCATGCGGGCACATAAGCGGGAGATGTGTTTGGCCTTCAAGCGGGGAACTAAGCTACCATGCGCAGTGAAGACAAGTGTATCTTCTTGTGTTGTAATTTCCACAAGTATGACAAAGTAAATATCCAATAGCTATAAATAGCTTCCCCACTTAATACTAAGCTAGGAGTACCAGTGCAGACATTAGAAAAAGCATGGATCCAGAAGAAAAAGGCATATTAAGCCCAGAAATTAACTGTTGAAAACTAAAATCTCAGCAATTTAATATTTTCTAATTATACTGTAATAAATCTTGAACATTATTGTTGCCAAAAACAAGTCTGTTCTGTAATAATATTAAGCAAGTTGAAGAGGTGAGAACATATGTCATTTTGTGGGTTTGTCCAGGTATTTACTTTAGCAGGAAACAATTACTTTGCAATGAACAGATTAAAATTTGAATGTCTAGAAAGTAGAATATACAGGGCATATAGATAAAACAAGAGTTGTAGCCTGAAAGACAGCGTTCGCCATATGTTCTTTTAAGCTGCACCCCCCCACACCTTAGTAAGCCAGAAACAAGTTGACCAACCTGCTATGGCAGACTATAAAGTGAATAAAGTACACGTGCAAGCTTTTGATTTTAAAACCACACACTGAGTATTAAACGTCACGGTGTGAATAATAGTTATAAGAGAGGAAAGGAAAAAAAGGAAAACATGATTGTTGAATCCCATAATCCATCTAAAGTTTGCAAGCTACAGATGAGTAAGGGAAGTGGCAGGGTAAAGGGGTCATGTTTTTACGGTGTAGGATAAAGCAGGAGCTACCTCTATACCCATGGAAAAAAAAATTGCAAAATGGTTCACTATCAAGGCTACTAGATACCGCGAACCAATTCTTCTTCATCAAAATAGTCCCACACAGAGATGAAAATGTTCTCTGAGTCACCGATTCAAGGGTTAAATGAGAATATCTATAATCCAGTCTGTGAGAATAGAGGTTAAAGACAAATGAATCTTTTAGAGTGAAAAATTGCACGCGTCATTGCCGAGTAGTTCTAAATACAAAAAGTGCCAAATCAGGTTGATTAATGGGGTAAGAAATATATCTGAGAATTAAAAGATCTCAACAGTAGTTTTTTTCCAGCTGTGTTTCGCATGTTGAAGGGCTGAACCTATATTTCATTTAGCGAAAACTTCCTAGTGAATATTCCAACACTTAAGAGGCTCAGTCATTAATCATGACTGTAATGAAACGCATTCCCCTAGGAGCGCAAGAACTGATCCGTGGGTTTAATTTTTAAAACACAACTTAGTATGTGAGTTTTGACGGTGTTATCACTGGCCGTACATGAAAGTACACAGGCTATAGGAAAATATTACATCTAATACCTACGGTTGTATCATGAGGTTAGGCAAAGTTCACTAGGACATAATGAAAAAGTTACATTTTACAAGTTCATGCTTAGTAGTATCAGATTCAATTCAATCCTTTCTGTAAAATAATCTCTCGACCCAATAATGAAAATTAAATGTGGTTGAATAACTATTATGTTGGGTATTCTTAAATCTACATAACAAAAATTATAATTAAATATTATATAAACTACAGTATATATAAACAAACTGGATTGCAAGCAAAACAACAAGGACCACAGCTGGGCTAAGTACAAAAGAGGTGGCCCGTGGCACATTAAAGCCGGAGCTGCCAAATTATGCATGCTCAGCCGGCGGCTGGACATGACAAGCTGCACATCTCGGTTTTATGCACACTGCAGCACCCAATCTGCTACTGGGTGAGTATGGCATTTGCCCAGTGTGCCAGGTGGCCAGTCCGGGCTTGAGAAGGACATATTTCTGGATTAAAGTGAATAGGACACTAACAAAATAATCCAATTTGGCAATAAGGCCTCATTTTATTCACGTCCTCTATGCTATGTTAATTATTACTTTTCGTTTTCAAAATGGCCTGAAAATCAGAGGAGGTGGAAGAGCCTTTTATGTCCTGCACCACCATCACCATCACCACCACCATCACCACCACCATCACCACCACCATCACTACCACCACCACCATCTCCACCTCCAACACCGGTAAAGAATGCACATGAAAGCTCTTGATCAGCCTGTATAGGACATTAAATCTTCCCTATAATGTTTCTTTGTTACCAAAAAAAACAACAAAAATGTGTCTGGCAATTGTCAATTCTAGTTTTGTCATTCTCTTTGAACGTATGTACTGTAGGAAGTGCTGCTTAAATTGTTGTCGCTCTATAAACAAAAGATTATGATACAGATCTTGAAGGAATAGATGTAAATAGTCTTAAAATAGTCTGTAAGCTTGCGAGCAGGGCTCTCTCCACCTAATGTATCGGTTTGTCTTAGTCCGTCAATTCTCGTCTTGTCATTCCCCTTGAATATATGTATTGCGTTAAGTGCTGCATAGATTGTTGGCGCTATATAAATACAAGATAATAATAATAATAGTCCCTTATTTGTAGGACAGTGCCCACAGTCAGGTTTATTTGGCTGCTGAGCTATGGGCAGACCCACGCATGGTGTCAGTTAACTTTGGATATCAATGAAGAAGTTTCCAGAGTACTAGTGAGTATAAGGGGGTCGAAGAACAGCCGTTATGTTACCATTTTATATTAGTTATATAT